>CM064534.1:32147581-32162581 GCA_032716605.1 Paralithodes platypus
GATACGGTATATAAATAAAATCGACCAAAAAAGTAGCCACCACCCCTTAACCCCTTCAGCGCCATGACGTAATTTTCATCATATTCTTGTTACCATTAGACGATTTTCTTAACCCTCTCCGACATATGACGCGATCTTGAGCCTATTGGGGATACTTTAAAGCCTTTGTTACCATCAGGGGTATTTAGAAACCTTTAGTTCAGTTACTTCAACCTCTGCAGTTGTCTTTGAGTTAGCTGTGTTGAGCCTAGTGGGGATACTTTAAAGCCTTTGTTACCATCAGGGGTATTTATAAACCTTTAGTTTAGTTACTTCAACCTCTGCAGTAGTCTTTGAGTTAGCTGTGTTGAGCCTATTGGGGATACTTTAAAGCCTTTGTTACCATCAGGGGTATTTAGAAATCTTTAGTTTAGTTACTTCAACCTCTGCAGTTGTCTTGAAGTTAGCTCGTGTTGAGCCTATTGGGCGATTACTTTAAAGCCTTTGTTACCATCAGGGGTATTTATAAACCTTTAGTTTAGTTACTTCAACCTATGCAGTTGTCTTTGAGTTAGCTGTGTTGAGCCTATTAGGGATACTTTAAAGCCTTTGTTACCATCAGTAGGTATTTTAGGAAAACTTAAGGTTAGTTACTTCAACCTCTGCAGTTGTCTTTGAGTTAGCTGTGTTGAGCCTATTGGGGATACTTTAAAGACTTTGTTACCATCAGGGGTATTTAGAAACCTTTAGTTTAGTTACTTCAACCTCTGCAGTTGTCTTTGAGTTAGCTGTGTTGAGCCTATTAGGGATACTTAAAGCCTTTGTTACCATCAGGGGTATTTAGAAACCTTTAGTTTAGTTACTTCAACCTCTGCAGTTGTCTTTGAGTTAGCTGTGTTGAGCCTATTAGGGATACTTTAAAGCCTTTGTACCATCAGGGGTATTTAGAAACCTTTAGTTTAGTTACTTCAACCTCTGCAGTTGTCTTTGAGTTAGCTGTGTTGAGCCTATTGGGGATACTTTAAAGCCTTTGTTACCATCAGGGGTATTTAGAAACCTTTAGTTTAGTTACTTCAACCTCTGCAGTTGTCTTTGAGTTAGCTGTGGGCAGAAAACTAATTTTGGAGAGGTAATTATAAGAGTGAGAGAACTCTATTTCTTATTACTAATCTGGCAACCTCTGCGTCATATGAGTCTGAAAGGGTTAAGCTCATATTCTACCTCTAGGACTCAGAGGGGTAAATACCATCTCAATAATGCCTCTGAATACTATAGGTCCTTCTTCAACTGCAGACCATCGTATAATGGTAGCCAGAATCAGAGGCAAAAAGACGTCATGGTACTGAAGGGGTTAACATACCAATCCGCGCGCCACTAAAAATAATGATGGTATTTGTGTCCGGGGGGGATCCATTATTTGTGTCCGGGGGGATCCATTATTTGTGTCCGGGGGGATCCATTATTTGTGTCCGGGGGGATCCATTATTTGTGTCCGGGGGGATCCATTATTTGTGTCCGGGGGGATCCATTATTTGTGTCCGGGGGGATCCATTATTTGTGTCCGGGGGGATCCATTATTTGTGTCCGGGGGGATCCATTATTTATCTGGCTCCGGTTAATACCCCCTAACCCCCCCCCCCCCACCCCACCCCATCGCCACTACAGAGCTCGCTGACATTTATAAGCCCACATGGTGGTTAATGAGAGAGAGAGACTACTATCGCCAAACCAATGGAGAGAGAGAGAGAGAGAGCACTATCGCCAAACTAATGGAGTGAGAGAGAGAGAGAGACTACTATCGCCAAAGTAATGGAGAGAGAGAGACTACTATCGCCAAACTAATGGAGAGAGAGAGACTACTATCGCCAAACTAATGGAGAGAGAGAGAGAGAGCACTATCGCCAAACTAATGGAGTGAGAGAGAGAGAGAGACTACTATCGCCAAACTAATGGAGAGAGAGAGACTACTATCGCCAAACTAATGGAGAGAGAGAGACTACTATCGCCAAACTAATGGAGAGAGAGAGAGACTACTATCGCCAAACTAATGGAGAGAGAGAGAGAGACTACTATCGCCAAACTAATGGAGAGAGAGAGAGACTACTATCGCCAAACTAATGGAGAGAGAGAGAGACTACTATCGCCAAACTAATGGAGAGAGAGAGACTACTATCGCCAAACTAATGGAGAGAGAGAGAGAGACTACTATCGCCAAACTAATGGAGTGAGAGAGAGAGAGAGAGACTACTATCGCCAAACTAATGGAGAGAGAGAGAGAGTACTATCGCCAAACTAATGGAGAGAGAGAGAGAGAGAGTACTATCGCCAAACTAATGGAGAGAGAGAGAGAGAGAGAGAGAGAGAGAGAGATATTCCTTAACATAAAGGATATTTTAAACTTGACATAAACACTTTCCCAGTCTTCCATCTAACTAAAGCATGACCACCCAGGCCCCTTTCAAGCTAAATGTGTACATTTTTCGAAAAAAAAAAATAATGGACGAAGGCCAGTTCCTCCTAAATTACAGGGTCGCTATCGCTCGCCAGGAAACAATCGACATCTAAATGGCACGAAAAGGTCATAATATTGACAAAGAAATGGGGCGAAAAGTCTTAAAATCGACAAACTAATACATACCGGTAATACGTTTTAAAATGTCAAAACTAATATGCTAAACATGAGGGAGAAGGTGGTCCAGAAAAAACGGCCTATCTCCCCTTGAACGAAAAATCCGCGCGCCACTAAAATGATGATTGCATTCTTTCCCGGTTCAATTTATCTGGGTCAAGTTAATCGTCCAACCAATGCCACTAAAGAGCTCGCTAACGTTTATACTGACGCTAGTTAATGAGGCCCACTGCATATTACAGTTACATAGAGTTACAGTGATACGCAGGCTGCATAGTCCTTGCGGTTCCTACTAGGCAGTCCGGACTTATTTCTAACATAGAGATATGGTATATGGCAAGTGTTATGCCACGTTATAATAGAACATGAAATATTCTGATTGCGATTTCCACCTTAGGAATCAGCGCTCTAATCAACAACTTGGGTTCCTCTCCGCTGGGAAACAACTAGCCTTAGCTCTAACTCCACTCTAGTAATAATCAATGGACACAAAATACACAAGTTTATTCCTTAACCCTTGTTTAGCGGGACCTGACTTAAGTCGGCCTAGAGAACCAAGGACTAAGTGGTGGGGCCCGACTTAAGTCTGTGTGCAATTTTTGAGCAATAATGGCTCTGAGAGAGAGACGAGCGATGGGAGGAGCGTAGGTCGGCTCATGACCGCTCGGCACGGGTCCCGCGCGACTACTGGCGTTCCCTCCACACACATCCACACTCACTGCCTCGCTACACAGGGAATTATGTAAGGATATTACCGTATTTTAGGGATTTTGCACTCGTGTTGCACGATCGTTGCAAGAGAACGCGTGGTCGTAGAAGGATGGTTCTGGTGTCATTGGAAAGCTCAATTATCGCCCTTTCAGGGATACATAATTGTATTACGCTCTGGATCTTGTTTATGCATGAAAAAGAGCACGGAAACAAGGTCGTTTAGGGTAAAATCACCCGCTTGCCAGGTAGTAGAAGTTACCGACCTAGCCGCTCGTGGAGTGTTAACAGCTAGGGTACATTCTCAATATGGTGTTAGGAAATAATATATGGATAACATTCATATAAATAATAATAATATTACAGATAGAACATGTAAATAATAAAACAGAGATGGTAAGTCTCAATCACAATAAGTAGTGTCCTGAAAGAAAATAATGAAAAGCTCTAAATTTGGCTTCACTCAGAGTAAATAATAGTTACTGAGTTAGCATACACACGGTACTGAAGGTATGCAAATTAAGGGGAGATTTCCACTTCTTTACCCCTTTCTCCCTCATGTTTGGCCCCATTGCTTTTGAGATTTTAAGACGTTCGCCCCATTAGTTTGGCGATTTTAAGAACTTTCACCCCATTTATGTCACTTTTAAGACCTTTAGTGCCATTTAGGTGTCAATTTTTTACTGGTGAGCAATAGCGAGCCTGCAATTTAAGAGGAATTATTTTTCTACCGAAAAATGTAAAAATTTATCTTGAAAGGGGATCAAGGGAGTGTAATTTCAAGCTTGATGGAAGTCTAGGAAACACACTAAAAACCTCCCCTTAAGACACTAGTCGAGTTCAAAACGAATAATAAGTTATGGTAACTTGAACTAGAGATAAAACTCTAATAACTGGAAGAGTAATAATTATGAATATATGAGATTTAGATAATAGTGATGTATGCGTGACTGAACTTCAAATTAAAGCGAACAATAAGTTAATTAACTTGAATAAACATAGAGTTAGAATAACTCAAAAGGTACACGGATGAATTATACTTCATACAGCGTGATCATAATAATAGTCATAAATTTGGGACTGATGAGAAATACTCTGTGAATAAACTATCTATGATAGTGATGTACCCAGATGATGAAAATAGCATAAAAACTAGGTCTGAATAAGCTTTCACTGGTTTTTACGTGTAGGTGCATGTATTTATTCCCGGACAAACATATGTATATTTCCACTTGAGAATACAGGAGACTGTACTCGAGGAAGTATATAAATATTTATCCCACTATAGATGTGTACGGTAAGTGTTTTTCCTTAACAGAGTAACGGATAATAAATAAATAGGGAAGAATGGACAATCTTCAATTAAACTATGAACCTCAACATACCAAGTTAACCCTAATTGCAATCATCGTTACCATTACGAAACAAAAGAACACTTAAAGGTTTTGGTAGAGGAAAGTCACTGGTAGAGCGTTTGGCGAACACGTCTCACTTGTCCAAGTTGTCCAACGGTTGATCACAGGGACCCGGAGGCTTCGCACACACTCACTAGATTCTGGTCCAAACAACTTGATGCACCTGGCTCCATCTTGATTCTTCTTCTCTACACGACACTCGAATACTGTCTGCACTGAGTTGGGTTGATGAGTTAACTCGAGATTTATTACGAGTATCGGTTTGGTACAGTGATACTATAGCATCTAGATTAGCATCAAGGCTACTAGACTCACCTGAGGTATTAGAACTCCCTGTATATGTGCTGGTAAGTCCCCGAGTGACCGGATGTTGAAAACTTGTTAGCAGCACAGGAAGTTCTTCATTAGAGGCTTCACTTGACTGATCCATTTCTAAACTAGGGATCTCGATATGGTATTCCAAAATTGGAATAAAGCCAGTAGGCTGATTGCTTGACTTACCCTTGTTCAGTGCAGGTAGTAACTCCTTTTTGGTCGGCATCAGGGGGCTTTGATCTCGGGGTAATAGGGGTGTGCGTGATATCCTGATTTTGAGTTTAGGGATGGAAGGAGTTGCACTAATATTTGTTTGACTGTGTGACATGTTTGGGGAGTTTTGGTCTTCTTATTTGCCCTAGGTTTGACCTGATGGTTATTTGGGAGCGAGATGTTAATTTGGGGGGTTTGGTTAGAGTTGGGGTAATCTTCATATTTAGTATTGAGGGGATAAGTTAAATTTGAAAGGGCTTGTTTCTTAGCGATGCTATTACCCTCTGCATAATTAGTTTGGTACCGGTACTCTACTGGGGGGCACTGGGGTTTTGGTAGTAAATTTGCATAACTTCGGGTGTGTCACGAATTATCACTGGTGGGTTTTGGGGGCTGTATGAGCTCTCCATGGAATTCCTGGGATTCTCACGTTCATCGTTTTCTATGAGAGCTGTTCTTCGTGGCGCATATTCTGGTTTGGTTGAGTCCCGTTTTCTGATTTGATGTTGATGGTGGTCCTGGGCCCTGGAGGGCCCGGGCTGTGGTTCCTGGCTTCTTATGGAAGAAATGCGGCAGATTTGGTCTGAGATGTTATGTGAAGACGGGAGCAGGTGGTTGGATATATTTGGCGTATCTTGTCCAGACCCCGTCATCTCAGTAAGTAAGCTGGCAAAGGATATTACCACTTATCTGCGCTAAGTGGAAGGTAAAGACAGCAAACCAGAAGGCTCTCTCTCCACCCACCACTCCCTCCAACTTTATGTCGGCATAACATTTAGTTGAGGAAACAGGGCCCCCAGCAGAATGAGAAAATGTCTACTGAGAAATTTGTAGTACATAACGAAGTTGAAAAACATTGTATACTACCGGTATCTATCTATCTATTGCCAGACATTGTATACTACCGGTATCTATCTATCTATTTATCTATTGCCAGACCCCCTACCGGTGATACATCTATTGCCAGACATTGTATACTACCGGTATCTATCTTACAGAATTGACCAGACATTGGGTGTACTACCCTCGGTATCTATCTAGCACTATTTTCTACCGGTATTCGGCTATCTATCTAATTTGCCACCCTTATACTACCGGTATTGTATCTATCCTTAGACATTGCCAACCAGGCTATTATCCCATCTATTGCCAGATTTTTATAAGGTTGTCTTATGTGTTGCTACCGGTATCGAGTCTATCTATTGCCAGACATTCTATAATGATGTTATCTATTTAACCCTTGAAGGTCTACACTTTTTAGCATTCTATTTTCTATCTATTGCCGGATGGCTTACTCCGCTTTAAGACGGTGGCCATACACAAATGTAAAGGCTACCCATACCCTGTGAGAACAACCCATACCAGTTTACTGAAGGACTTACAGAATTGACCACTCAACTTGGGTCCGTCCGACTCCGAGGCCCTCTATATATATTAACTTTCTTGTTTAGCACTATATTTTCTATGGTGTCTAGTCTCTTATTAACCCTTAACTTGAACGATTTTGAGCCTATTAGGGATACCGGTACTTGTATAAGCCTTTGTTACCATCAGGGGGTATGGAAACCAAGGCTAGCGAGTCTCATCCTCCAGATTCTTTATAAGCTGTGTTGACTTTGGGGATAAGAAAGCCTTTGTTACCATCAGGACTAGATGTTTAGTTTAGTTACTTAACCCTGAAGTTGTCTTTGAGTTAGCTGTGTTGAGCCTATTGGGGATACTTTAAAGCCTTTGTTACCATCAGGGGTATTTAGAAACCTTTAGTTTAGTTACTTCAACCTCTGCAGTTGTCTTTGAGTTAGCTGTGTTGAAAATTGGGGATACTTTAAAGCCTTTGTTACCATCAGGGGTATTTAGAAACCTTTAGTTTAGTTACTTCAACCTCTGCAGCTGTCTTTGAGTTAGCTGTTGAGCCTATTGGGGATACTTTAAAGCCTTTGTTACCTCGGGGTATTACAAACCTTTAGTTAGTTACTTCAACCTCTGCAGACTTTGACAGCGATTTTGAGCCTATTAGGGATACTTTAAAGCCTTTGTTACCATCAGGGGTATTTAGAAACCTTTAGTTTAGTTACTTCAACCTCTGCAGTTGTCTTTGAGTTAGCTGTGTTGAGCCTATTGGGGATACTTTAAAGCCTTTGTTACCATCAGGGGTATTTAGAAACCTTTAGTTTAGTTACTTCAACCTCTGCAGTTGTCTTTGAGTTAGCTGTGTTGAGCCTATTGGGGATACTTTAAAACCTTTGTTACCATCAGGGGTATTTAGAAACCTTTAGTTTAGTTACTTCAACCTCTGCAGTTGTCTTTGAGTTAGCGGTGTTGAGCCTATTGGGGATACTTTAAAGCCTTTGTTACCATCAGGGGTATTTAGAAACCTTTAGTTTAGTTACTTCAACCTCTGCAGTTGTCTTTGAGTTAGCTGTGTTGAGCCTATTGGGGATACTTTAAAGCCTTTGTTACCATCAGGGGTATTTAGAAACCTTTAGTTTAGTTACTTCAACCTCTGCAGTTGTCTTTGAGTTAGCTGTGCGCAGAAAACTAATTTTGGAGAGGTAATTATACGAGTGGGAGAACTGTAGTTCTTATTGCTAATCTGGCAATATCTGCATCATAAATGCGTGAAAGGGTTAAATGTGTCTGTTGTATTACATTGTACCACTTTCTAAGGCAATTTGTTTCACTCGTTGACCACACTGTAGGTGAAGAAGTGCTTTGTGACATCTAGATTTGTAAATTGAATATATCTTATATTATTTGCTAATCTTTCGTATGGATGTACAGTCGCGCTAATAAGTCATGTCTCGGCACCAAGTATGTTTTGATCAATAATTGGTATCGGCAATATCTAAGCTTCATTTCTTCATATCCAGTGAAATATACAAACATGTTCCTACACTTACCCACCCTATTCAACATCTGACAGACATTAATACAGCACAGAGCGAGCCAAACGTAATGACAGCTGGGACATGACTTATTAGCGCGACCGTACTGTATATACGGTACACAGGCACATAGCCCATAGCTGGGGGTGGCCGACACGAGACAGAGCCCGAACAGAAACTTTAAAGTTCCAATTATTCGTGATAGGATTTATTTCTCAGTGACGGTATCAACTCTGTCGCTCTACGCTGCACTGACTCGAGTTTCTCAATGTCCTGGTTCAGATAAGGAGACCAAAATTGCACGTCATATTCAAGATGGGGCCTCACGATGCTTTTATATAACGGTACTATAATGGTCTCATATGCATAAGTATTTTTGTTTGAGGGGGTAGTGCTTGGTTTTTGTTTAAGGGGGTAGTGCTTGGTTTTTGTTTAAGGGGGTAGTGCTTGGTTTTTGTTTAAGGGGGTAGTGCTTGGTTTTTGTTTAAGGGGGTAGTGCTTGGTTTTTGTTTAAGGGGGTAGTGCTTGGTTTTTGTTTAAGGGGGTAGTGCTTGGTTTTTGTTTAAGGGGGTAGTGCTTGGTTTTTGTTTAAGGGGGTAGTGCTTGATTTTTGTTTTAAGGGGGTAGTGCTTGGTTTTTGTTTAAGGGGGTAGTGCTTGGTTTTTGTTTAAGGGGGTAGTGCTTGGTTTTTGTTTAAGGGGGTAGTGCTTGTTTTTTTTTAAGGGGGTAGTGCTTGGTTTTTGTTTAAGGGGTTAGTGCTTGGTTTTTGTTTAAGGGGGTAGTGCTTGGTTTTTGTTTAAGGGGGTAGTGCTTGGTTTTTGTTTAAGGGGGTAGTGCTTGGTTTTTGTTTAAGGGGGTAGTGCTTGGTTTTTTGGTCTATATATTAATTTATTTTTGAGTTTCCTCGCTAGACCTCCATCAAGCTTAGAAAAACACCCCCTAGACCCCTTTTCAAGATAAATTTGTACATTTTTCGGTAGAAAAATGTCCCGACCCAAGGCCGGTTCCTTCTAAAATTAGAGGCTCGCTTTCGCTCGCCAGGAAGAAATTGAAACCTAAAGGGTACGAGAGGTCTTAATACCGGTATTGATAAATAAATTAGGCGAAAGGTCTCAACATCGCCAAACTAACGGACCGAATGTCTTAAAACCTCAAAACTAATATGGTAAACATGAGGGAGAAGGGGGTCCAGAAAAAGCGAGTACTACCTCTCCCTTAAAAAGAGAGAGATACAGAGAGTGAGAGAGAGAAGGGGGGGGAGTTGAGAGGACATACAAAATTGAGAGAGAGAGAGAGAGAGAGAGAAAGGGGAGGGAGAGAGTGTGTGTGTGCGCGGATGGGAGCTTTATGAGAGAGAGAGAGAGAGAGAGAGAGAGAGAGTGAGTCTTTATGCGTTCCCTACTAACTGCATTTGTACCGGGATAATTGCATTAGATCTCCACTTACGACTCTCAGGCTAGAAGGAAGTTGGAGCCGTAAACATCAACATTTAAGGGGGAGGTAGTCACTTTTTCGGGACACCCTTCTCCCTCATGTTTAGCTTATTAGTTTCGAGATTTTAAGGCGTTCGTTCCTTTAGTTTGGCGATTTTTGAGACTTTTCGCCTCATTTCTTTGTCAATATTCAGACCTTTCATGTTATTTAGGTGTCTATTATTTCCTGGCGAGCGATAGCGAGCCTGTAATTTTAGAGGGAACCTACCTTCGGCCGGGACATATTTTCCTGTAGCCCTGTTCCCTTTCTCCAACCCACTTCCAACCTTATCCAGCCCTGTTCCCTTTCCCAACCCACTTCTAGCCTTTCCTGTAGCCCTGTTCCCTTTCCCTACCCACTTCCAGCCCTGTTCCCTTTCTTCAACCTTATCCAGCCCTGTTCCCTTTCCCAACCCACTTCTAGCCTTTCCTGTAGCCCTGTTCCCTTTCCCTACCCACTTCCAGCCCTGTTCCCTTTCTTCAACCTTATCCAGCCCTGTTCCCTTTCCCAACCCACTTCTAGCCTTTCCTGTAGCCCTGTTCCCTTTCTCCAGCCTTATCCAGCCCTGTTCCCTTTCTCCAACCCACTTCCAACCTTATCCAGCCCTGTTCCCTTTCCCAACCCTGTTCCCTTTCCCAACCCACTTCTAGCCTTTCCTGTAGCCCTGTTCCCTTTCTCCAGCCTTATCCAGCCCTGTTCCCTTTCTCCAACCCACTTCCAGCCTTATCCAGCCCTGTTCCCTTATCCAACCCTGTTCCCTTTCCCAACCCACTTCTATCCTTATCCAGCCCTGTTCCTTTTCCCAACCCACTTCCAGCCTTATCCTCCTGTAGCCCTGTTCCCTTCTCCAACCCACTTCCAACCTTATCCAGCCCTGTTCCCTTTCCCAACCCACTTCTAGCCTTTCCTGTAGCCCTGTTGCCTTATCCAGCCCTGTTCCCTTTCTCCAACCCACTTCCAGCCTTATCCAGCCCTGTTCCCTTATCCAGCCCTGTTCCCTTTCCCAACCCACTTCTATCCTTATCCAGCCCTGTTCCTTTTCCCAACCCACTTCCAGCCTTATCCAGCCCTGTTCCCTTTCTCCAACCCACTTCCAGCCTTATCCAGCCCTGTTCCCTTTCCCCAACCCACTTCCAGCCTTATCCAGCCCTGTTCCATTTCCCCAACCCACTTCCAGTCTTTCCTGCAGCCCTGTTCCCTTCCCCAACCCACTTCCAGTCTTATCCAGCCCTGTTCCCTTTCTCCAACCCACTTCTAGCCTTATCCAGCCCTGTTCCCTTTATCCAACCCACTTCCAGCCTTATCCAGCCCTGTTCCCTTTCTCCAACCCTCTTCAAGCCTTTCCTGTAGCCCTGTTCCCTTTTTCCAACCCACTTCCAGCCTTATCCAGCCCTGTTCACTTTCCCAACCCACCTCTATCCTTATCCAGCCCTGTTCCCTTTCCCAACCCACTTATATCCTTATCCAGCCCTGTTCCCTTTCCCAACCCACTTCTATCCTTATCCAGCCCTGTTCCCTTTCCCAACCCACTTCTAACCTTATCCAGCCCTGTTCCCTTTCCCAACCCACTTCTATCCTTATCCAGCCCTGTTCCCTTTCCCAACCCACTTCTATCCTTATCCAGCCCTGTTCCCTTTCTCCAACCCTCTTCTAGCCTTTCCTGTAGCCCTATTCCCTTTCTCCAACCCATTTCCAGCCTTATCCAGCCCTGTTCCCTTTCTCCAACCTACTTCCAGCCTTATCCAGCCCTGTTCTTTTTCTCCAACCCTCTTCCAGCCTTATCCAGCCCTGTTCCCTTTCTCCAACCTACTTCCAGCCTTATCCAGCCCTGTTCCTTTTCTCCAACCCTCTTCCAGCCTTATCCAGCCCTGTTCCCTTTCTCCAACCCACTTCCAGCCCTGTTCCCTTTCTCCAACCCACTTCCATCCTAATCCAGCCCTGTTCCCTTTCCCAACCCATTTCTATCCTTATCCAGCCCTGTTCCCTTTCCCAACCCACTTCTATCCCTATCCAGTCCTGTTCCCTTTCCCAACCCCAGCCTTATCCAGCCGTTCCCTTTCTCCAACCTACTTCCAGCCCTGTTCCCTTTCTCCAACCTACTTCCAGCCTTATCCAGCCCTGTTCCTTTTCTCCAACCCTCTTCCAGCCTTATCCAGCCCTGTTCCCTTTCTCCAACCCACTTCCAGCCTTATCCAGCCCTGTTCCCTTTCTCCAACCCACTTCCATCCTAATCCAGCCCTGTTCCCTTTCCCAACCCATTTCTATCCTTATCCAGCCCTGTTCCCTTTCCCAACCCACTTCTATCCCTATCCAGTCCTGTTCCCTTTCCCAACCCACTTCTATCCTTATCCAGCCCTGTTCCTTTCCCAACCTACTTCTAGCTTTTCCTGTAGCCCTGTTCCCTTTATCCAACCCACTTCCAGCCTTATCCGGCCCTGTTCCCTTTCTCCAACCCGCTTCCAGTCTTTTCTGCAGCCCTGTTCCCTTCCCCAACCCACTTCCAACCTTATCCAGCCCTGTTCCCTTTCCCAACCCACTTCTAGCCTTTCCTGTAGCCCTGTTCCCTTTCTCCAACCCACTTCCAGCCTTATCCAGCCCTGTTCCCTTTCCCAACCCACTTCTAGCCTTTCCTGTAGCCCTGTTCCCTTTCTCCAACCCACTTCTAGCCTTATCCAGCCCTGTTCCCTTTCTCCAACTCACTTCCAGCCCTGTTCCCTTTCCCAACCACTTCCAGCCTTATCCAGCCCTGTTCCCTTTCTCCAACCCACTTCCAGCCCTGTTCCCTTTCCCCAACCCACTTCCAGTCTTTCCTGCAGCCCTGTTCCCTTCCCCAACCCACTTCCAGTCTTATCCAGCCCTGTTCCCTTTCTCCAACCCACTTCTAGCCTTATCCAGCCCTGTTCCCATTATCCAACCTACTTCCAGCCTTATCCAGCCCTGTTCCCTTTCTCCAACCCTCTTCTAGCCTTTCCTGTTGCCCTGTTCCCTTTCTCCAACCCACTTCCAGCCTTATCCAGCCCTGTTCCCTTTCCCAACCCATTTCTATCCTTATCCAGCCCTGTTCCCTTTCCCAACCCACTTCTATCCTTATCCAGCCCTGTTCCCTTTCCCAACCCACTTCTATCCTTATCCAGCCCTGTTCCCTTTCCCAACCCACTTCTATCCTTATCCAGCCCTGTTCCCTTTCTCAACACCCTTCTATCCTTATCCAGCCCTGTTCCCTTTCCCAACCCACTTCTATCCTTATCCAGCCCTGTTCCCTTTCTCCAACCCTCTGCTAGCCTTTCCTGTAGCCCTGTTCCCTTTCTCCAACCCACTTCCAGCCTTATCCAGCCCTGTTCCCTTTCTCCAACCTACTTCCAGCCTTATCCAGCCCTGTTCCTTTTCTCCAACCCTCTTCCAGCCTTATCCAGCCCTGTTCCCTTTCTCCAACCTACTTCCAGCCTTATCCAGCCCTGTTCCTTTTCTCCAACCCTCTTCCAGCCTTATCCAGCTCTGTTCCCTTTCTCCAACGTACTTCCAGCCTTATCCTGCCCTGTTCCTTTTCTCCAACCCTCTTCCAGCCTTATCCAGCCCTGTTCCTTTTCTCCAACCTACTTCCAACCTAATCCAGCCCTGTTCCCTTTCCCAACCTACTTCCAACCTTTCCTGTAGCCCTGTTCCCTTTCACAACCCATAATTGGAAAAAGATGAGGTCCACGAACGTTTATGAGTGACTGTACACCCTCACGAGGATCAGTAACTCGGTTGTTGCTTGATTTCCTTTGTGTTCCTCCGCTATCGCTCGCTAGGATAAAATTGACACCTAAATGGCACGAAATGTCTTAAAATTAACAGAATGGGGCAAAAATTCTTAAAATCACCAAACTAATGGGGCAAACGTCTTAAAATCTCAAAAGCAATGGGGCTAGACATGAGGGAGAAAGGGGTCAAGAAAAAAGTCCCTTAAGTGGAAATCTCCCCCTTAAACCGCACACAATCGTCTAAATTTTGCTAGAATAAAGTTAAAAAGATGTAGCCGGTACTGAAGGGGTTAACCCTCTCAGTACCGGGGACGTCTTTTTCATCCTATTCTGGCAACCATTAGACGATTTCCTGCAGCTTAGGAAGGACGTCTAGCCATAATAATAAGACTTTAAACTATCTCAACCAATTAACCCTTTTAAGGGGGGTGACCTGCTTTTGGTTATTTCTGTCCTTTTCTATCTTTCTCTGGCTTGTATCCATTCGGCCCCATTCAGCCTACTGTTTTAAGACGTTTATCCCCATCCAGGTGTCAATTTTTTACTGGTGAGCGGTAGCGAGCCAGCATATTTTTTATTTTTGTTTGACAGCAGGCTAAATTTGTACATTTTTCGATAAACAAATTTCTCCGGCGAAGCCGGATTTCTTAGTATAATGCGGGCTCGCTATCGCTCGCCAGGAAGAAATCGACACCTAAATGGGGATAAACATCTTAAAACAGTTGGCTGAATGGGGCCGAATGGATACAAGCCAGCAGAGAAAGAGAGAAAAGGACAGAAATAACAAAAAGCAGGTGACCCGCCTTAACTACCACAGAGCCTTCGTAAGCTGCCCAATATCGTTTATATATAGGTCTAGCTAGCATGAATATATATCCCACGTCACGGGTACTGAAAGGGTTATAACATCATTACTTCCTTTGTACTCCCTGCATGATAAGTTGGTCGGAAATCGTGATGACGCCCTAACCTCTGTTTAAGGGGAGGTATTTAGTTTGTTTCCTAGACCTCCATCAAACTTAAAATTACACCCCCTTGAGTCCCTTTCAAGATAAATTTGTACATTTTTCGGTAGAAAAATGTCCCGGCCTAAGGCCGGTTCCTCTTAAATTACAGGCTCGCTATCGCTCGCCAGGATAAAATCGACACCTGAATTGCACGAAAGGTCTTAATATGGGGTGAAAGTTCCTAAAATCGCTAAACTAATGGGGCAAACGTTTTAGAATATCAAAAGCAATGGGGCTAAACATGAGGGAGAAAGGGGTCCAGAAAAAAATCCTCCAGGTGGAAATCTCCCCTTAACTCAAAAAGGGCTAGAGTAAATGGGCTGTAAATTATCACTCCTATTCCCTGGTTGACTCTTCCCAAATGGTGTAAATATTAGCTTGATTACTCTAGACATGTTTTTAGTTCCCACACCTATTTCCTGGTTGACTCTTCCCAAATGGTAGAAATATTAGCTTAATTGATTACTCTAAACATGTTTTGAGTTACAAAGGATAGTGTCAAGAGCTTTGTCCTACCAATAATGAACAGGTTATGTTATTATAGAAACAAAGCTAAGTTTATATATATATTATTATATGTTTTAATCTCTCAGTGGGGTTCGAACGGCCGACCGTCAGGACGATAGCCGACGC
>CM064534.1:32167581-32257581 GCA_032716605.1 Paralithodes platypus
TATTGTGCTTATTATCGTACATAGTGTTTAGTATCGTACATATTGTCTTTATTATCGTACATATTGTCTTTATTATCGTACATATTGTCTTTATTATCGTACATATTGTCTTTATTATCGTACATATTGTCTTTATTATCGTACATATTGTCTTTATTATCATACATATTGTTTATCATCAATCATATTTTCTTTACCCACTACACATTGTCTTTTCTAATTTTAAGACGTTCGCCCCATTATTTTGACGATTGTAAGAACCTTCGACCCATTTCTGTCAATTTTAAGATCTTTCGTGCCATTTAGGTGTCGATTTTATCCTGGCGAGCGATAGCGAGCCTGTAATTTAAGAGGAACCGGCTTTCAGCCGGAACATTTTTTCTACCGAAAAATGTACACATTTATCTTGAAAGGGGCTCAAGGGGGTGTAATCTTAAGGGGAGGTTTTTAGTTTGTTTCCTACTCCTCCAGCAATCTTAAAATTTCACCCCCTTGACCCCCTTTTAAGATAAATTTGTACATTTTTCGGTAGAAAAATTTCCCGGCCGAAGGCCGATTACTCTTAAATTACAGGCTCGCTATCGCTCGCCTGGATAAAATCGACACCTAAATGGCACAAAAGGTCTTAAAATTGACAGAATGGGGCGGAAATTCTTAAAAATCACCAAACTAATGGGGTAAACGTCTTAAAATCTCAAAAGCAATGAGGCTAAACATGAGGGAGAAAGGGGGTCAAGAAAAAAGTCCCTCAAGTGGAAATCTCCCCTTAAGCTTGAAGGTTATCTACGGACCAAACTAAATACCTCCCGTTAACGTTCATATGTTATTGACAAAAAATAAAAAAAACACACACACATATAAGTATACAGTTTCTGCCGTTGCGCGATTTTATATATGGATTTATTGATTGAGTTTAGTTACAGGTAATTGTGTTTTTTTTTTTTTTTTTTTTTTTTTTCTATTGTATATCTGGGGAAGTTCGTTCGAGGATATTAAACTTTTATGTGAGTGAGTTCTTCGATAGACGTGTTTACAAGAAGGGCGTCCATATGGGTAAAATGGGTGAGAGAGGGAGGGAGAGTGTTTGAAAGTAAGAGTGGGTGTGACAGAGAGAGAGAGAGAGAGTGTTTGTGTGTGAAAGTAAGAGTGGGTGTGAAAGTGAGTGAGTGTGTGTGCGTGTGACAGAGAGAGAGAGAGAGAGAGAGAATGAGAGTGATAGTGAGAGAAAGAGGGAGAGTGTTTGTGTGTGAAAGTAAGAGTGGGTGTGTGTTTGTGTGACAGAGAGAGAGTGTGAATGTGAAAGTAAGAGTGGGTGTGAAAGTGAGTGTGTGCGTGTGTGTTTGTGTGACAGAGAGAGACTGAGAGAGGAAGAGTGTGAATGTGAAAGTAAGAGTGGGTGTGAAAGTGAGTGAGTGTGCGTGTGTGTGACAGAGAGAGAGAGAGAGAGAGAGGGGGGGGGGGGGAATTCTGATTAATTAATTATGGACAAACTCGATTCAGTCCATTGATATTTACGGCAACACATTACATTTCCATCCAATCCATTCCACTGTATCATTTATCTAAATCTAATAAATGGATGCAGATACAGAACATCGAAGCGGTATTGTATGTATGTACGGCGTTCATCAGCACTAGTGGTCCAGAAACTGGTTGCACGGGTAGAGGTCTGGCACACGGGAGGACGAAGAGCGACACCTCCACTCACTATGAGCTCTCTGGCGCTACTGACTGCCTGAACCCTCTGGCACCTTGTCTATACTGGCAGTGGAGGAAGGATACTGAAGGAGGGAGTATCAGGGTGAAACAGTGAAGCCAATTTCCCGATCTTCGACCATTCAGTACTTTGATGAATATTTCTTAAGGGCAGATTTCCACTTGAGGGATTTTTTTCTGGACCCCTTTCTCTCTGATGTTTAGCCCCATTGCTTTTTAGATTTTAAGACGCTCGCCCCCTTTAGTTTGGCTATTTTAAGAACTTTCGCCCCATTTGTCAATTTTAAGACCTTTCGTGCCATTTAGGTGTCGATTTTTTCCTGGCGAGCGATAGCGAGCCTGTAATTTGAGAGGAACCGGCCTTTGGCCGGGAAATTTTTCTACCGAAAAATTTACATATTTATCTTGAAAGGGGGTCTAGGGGGTGTAATTTTAAGCTTGATGGAGGTCTAGGGAACACACTAGAAACCTCCCCTTAATAGTACCCAGAATATAACAAAAAGGATGTCGACGGTACACAAGGGGTTAACCAGATTTACCAGTACCTGCCAGTCAGTTTGTCGGGCTTCACTCTCAAATAGGATACGCTCTACATGTGACCTCTCCACTTATTAAACCTCCTTGATACTCCCTCCCTCCCCTGTCCTCACCTCCTCCTCCTCCCTCCCTCTCCCTCTCCTCACCTCCTCCTCCTCCTCCCTCTCCTGTCCTCACCTCCTCCTCCTCCTCCCTCTCCTGTCCTCACCTCCTCCCTCTCCCTCTCCTGTCCTCACCTCCTCCTCCTCCTCCCTTCCGTCCTCACCTCCTCCTCCTCCCTCCCCTGTCCTCACCTCCTCCTCCTCCCTCCCCTGTCCTCACCTCCTCCTCCTCCCTCTCCTGTCCTCACCTCCTCCTCCTCCCTCCCCTGTTCTCACATCCTCCTCCCTCTCCCTCTCCTGTCCTCACCTCCTCCTCCTCCTGTCCTCACCTCTCCTCCTTCTCACCTCCTCCGCCTCCCTCTCCTGTCCTCACCTCCTCCTCCTCCCTCCCCTGTCCTCACCTCCTCCTCCTCCCTCCCCTGTCTCCGATAACTTTCACTTTAAAGTTTACTAGTAACGAACCAAATAGTAGCATCGAAAAAGTCCCTAATTTCAAGAAAGCAAACTTCCATAAACTTAGAGCTATGTTTAAAGAAACTGACTGGAGCTTTTTAATTAACAATAACGACATAAATACATCTTGGAAGTTATTCGAAGCCACTTACCTAAAAGCAGTGCAAGACTGCATACCATCGAAAATACGGCGTCCAGGCCATAATAATAAGCCCAAATGGTGGAATAAAGATATTTCAAACTGCCTGCTTGCTAAAAAAATTTGCTAATGATAGATTAAAATCCTCACAAAATGACGAAGAACGGGTGAAATTTGTAGAGCTACGACGCAAAGCCAAAAAGTTAATTAAGCAAAGTAAAAAGACCTTCGAGTTACATATTGCGAATCAAAGTAAAACAAACCCGAAAGAATTCTATAGTTATATCAGAACGAAAAAAGTAGTTACTTCAACTGTTGGACCGTTAGTCGATGAAAATGGAGAATACACCAAAGACGAAGTACAAATGAGCAATGCCTCAATACCTTCTTTGCATCAGTTTTTACAACAGAAGACCTCAGTGATATCCCTACACCATCGCCGATTCAGATTGATAATTCAGATGTTCTAAGCAATATCACCGTTACAGAGAGAGAAGTATTGAATTGTTTAGATAAACTCAAGGTAAATAAAACGCCTGGACCTGATACAATCTCGCCTAGAGTTCTAAAGGAAGCTAAGGATGAGCTCTCCAAACCACTGACATTACTATTCAATAAATCCTTGCAGTCTGGAACTATGCCCGATCAGTGGAAGCTAGCCAACGTAACACCGATATTCAAAAAAGGCAGCAAATCCCTACCCAGTAACTATCGTCCAATTAGCTTAACCTCAGTTGTATGTAAAATGCTAGAAACGGTCATACGAGACAGACTTGTAAATCACTTAGAGGAAAATAACATACTTAAAGATACTCAACACGGCTTTCGTAAAAAACGTTCCTGTTTAACAAACCTCTTAGACTTCTTCCACGATATCCTCAACCTCTACGATGAGAGTAAAGCTGTAGATATTATATACCTTGATTTTCAAAAGGCCTTTGACAAAGTTCCCCACAAACGTTTACTGCTAAAACTAAAAGCGCATGGAATACAAGACGGTGTGTTGAAATGGATAGAAAATTGGCTCAGCGACAGAAAGCAAAGAGTAGTCATAAACGGTAAGGCATCTAAATGGACCAATGTAAGTAGCGGGGTACCCCAGGGATCGGTACTAGGACCAATTCTCTTTCTAATTTACATCAACGACATAGATGAGGGTCCCACCTGTACAATCTCAAAATTTGCTGACGATACAAAAATTGCAAATAGCGTACTCTCAAAAGAACAAGTTGACGATATGCAACACAATCTAGATAAATTGTCATGTTGGGCCCAAATTTGGCAAATGAGTTTCAATGCGGATAAATGTAAAGTACTACATATCGGATACCTAAATGAGAAAGCAAACTATTCGATGAATGGCACTCAGCTTAAGAATATAAACAGAGAAACCGATCTGGGAGTAACAATATCGAGTAACCTAAAACCGAGTCAACAATGTTCAGAAGTTGTTAAGAAGGCAAACAAAATAATTGGCTTTATAGACAGGTCATTTGAGCATAAATCCAAAGAAGTTATCCTAACCCTTTACAATTCCTTAGTCCGCCCTCTTCTGGAATACTGCGTTCAATCCTGGTGCCCTTATTACCAAAAAGATATAAACAAGCTAAAACGAGTTCAACGTAGAGTTACCAAAATGATACCTAGCCTAAAGAACAAACCATACGAAGAGCGTCTTAGAGAATTAAATCTATTTCCTTTAACCCAGCGCAGATTAAGAGGTGACTTAATTTTCAAGTGTTCAAAATCATCAAAGGCGTCGACAATATGAACTGTAGTAAGTACTTCATTATCGACCAATCTAATTACACGCGGGGAAACGGTTGCAAAATTATTGGTAAATCTTTTAACTCACACGAATCTAAGAATTTCTTCTTCAATCGAGTTGTCAACTTGTGGAATGGGCTTCCCCGAAACGTTATAGACTGCATCACCGTTGATTCATTTAAACTCCGCCTAGACAAATATCTCTCATCAAACCCGCGACTGACTGCGTTTGTAAATGAATAACTTTATTTTATCCCCCCCCTCAGTTACTAACCCATCTGTCCCCTACTAACTTCCTAATCCTGCCACGGACATTAGTTCCAGGGCAGTAATTCGCTTTCCAATGTTCCCTTACCCACTCTAAACCACTGTTTGGACACTTGATCCTCAGTGTTTTGGAGGACAAGCAACCTAGAAGGGTCACTAAATCTGTTGTTGCTTGATTTCCTTTCCTTTGTACTCACCTCCTCCTCCCTCCCCTGTCCTCACCTCCTCCTCCTCCTGTTTGGACACTTGATCCTCAGTGTTTTGGAGGACAAGCAGCCTAGAAGGGTCACTAGACCTGTTGTTGCTTGATTTCCTTTGTACTCCTTTGTACTCCTCACCTCCTCCTCCCTCTCCTGTCCTCACCTCCTCCTCCTCCCTCCCCTGTCCTCACCTCCTCCTCCTCCCTCTCCTGTCCTCACCTCCTCCTCCCTCCCCTGTCCTCACCTCCTCCTCCTCAGCGTTTTATTTTATATCAAAGAAAGTCTTAACCCGACCCTCTTGTCAAAACCTCAAATTGTGAACGTCGACACATCTTTTGTGCTAATAAAGAATAATAAAGGTACAAAAATAATACTTGCGTTAATATACAGACCTCCAGCTCAATCAGTGCAAACTGACCGAGAAATTTACGAACAAATTGCAGATGTAAGTAACTCACAAGATACCGTAATTTTTGGCGACTTTAATTTACCTGTGACCAAGTGGGGCGATACTCTTACTTCACACTCCGGACATGACTTGTATACGAACTTGCAAGAGAGTTCGCTTTATCAATTTGTTCGAATGCCGACCCGTGGTAATAACGTTCTTGACATTGTACTTGCAACAAAAGAAGAATTGATAGAGAATTTGAATGTTGGTGATGAATTCAGCGACCATCGTACGATAACTTTCACTTTAAAGTTTACTAGTAACGAACCAAATAGTAGCATCGAAAAAGTCCCTAATTTCAAGAAAGCAAACTTCCATAAACTTGGAGCTATGTTTAAAGAAACTGACTGGAGCTTTTTAATTAACAATAACGACATAAATACATCTTGGAAGTTATTCGAAACCACTTACCTAAAAGCAGTGCAAGACTGCATACCATCGAAAATACGGCGTCCAGGCCATAATAATAAGCCCAAATGGTGGAATAAAGATATTTCAAACTGCCTGCTTGCTAAAAAATTTGCTAATGATAGATTAAAATCCTCACAAAATGACGAAGAACGGGTGAAATTTGTAGAGCTACGACGCAAAGCCAAAAAGTTAATTAAGCAAAGTAAAAAGACCTTAGAGTTACATATTGCGAATCAAAGTAAAACAAACCCGAAAGAATTCTATAGTTATATCAGAAAGAAAAAAGTAGTTACTTCAACTGTTGGACTGTTAGTCGATGAAAAAGGAGAGAATACACCAAAGACGAAGTACAAATGAGTAATGCCCTCAATACCTTCTTTGCATCAGTTTTTACAACAGAAGACCTCAGTGATATCCCTACACCATCGCCGATTCAGATTGATAATTCAGATGTTCTAAGCAATATCACCGTTACAGAGAGAGAAGTATTGAATTGTTTAGATAAGCTCAAGGTAAATAAAACGCCAGGACCTGATACAATCTCGCCTAGAGTTCTAAAGGAAGCTAAGAATGAGCTCTCCAAACCACTGATATTACTATTCAATAAATCCTTGCAGTCTGGAACTATGCCTGATCAGTGGAAGCTAGCCAACGTAACACCGATATTCAAAAAAGGCAGCAAATCCCTACCCAGTAACTATCGTCCAATTAGCTTAACCTCAGTTGTATGTAAAATGCTAGAAACGGTCATACGAGACAGACTCGTAAATCACTTAGAGGAAAATAACATACTTAAAGATACTCAACACGGCTTTCGTAAAAAACGTTCCTGTTTAACAAACCTCTTAGACTTCTTCCACGATATCCTCAACCTCTACGATGAGAGTAAAGCTGTAGATATTATATACCTTGATTTTCAAAAGGCCTTTGACAAAGTTCCCCACAAACGTTTACTGCTAAAACTAAAAGCGCATGGAATACAAGACGGTGTGTTGAAATGGATAGAAAATTGGCTCAGCAACAGAAAGCAAAGGTGTAGTCATAAACGGTAAGGCATCTAAATGGACCAATGTAAGTAGCGGGGTACCCCAGGGATCGGTACTAGGACCAATTCTCTTTCTAATTTACATCAACGACATAGATGAGGGTCTCACCTGCACAATCTCAAAATTTGCTGACGATACAAAAATTGCAAATAGCGTACTCTCAAAAGAACATAGTGACGATATGCAACACAATCTAGTTAAAATTGTCATGTTGGGCCCAAATTTGGCAAATGAGTTTCAATGCGGATAAATGTAAAGTACTACATGTCGGATACCTAAATGAGAAAGCAAACTATTCGATGAATGGCACTCAGCTTAAGAATGTAAACAGAGAAACTGATCTGGGAGTAACAATAGCGAGTAACCTAAAACCGAGTCAACAATGTTCAGAAGTTGTTAAGAAGGCAAACAAAATAATTGGCTTTATAGGCAGGTCATTTGAGCATAAATCCAAAGAAGTTATCCTAACCCTTTACAATTCCTTAGTCCGCCCTCTTCTGGAATACTTGCGTTCAATCCTGGGTGCCCTTATTACCAAAAAGATATAAACAAGCTAGAACGAGTTCAACGTAGAGTTACCAAAATGATACCTAGCCTAAAGAACAAACCATACGAAGAGCGTCTTAGAGAATTAATCTATTTCCTTTAACCCAGCGCAGATTAAGAGGCGACTTAATTCAAGTGTTCAAAATCATCAAAGGCATCGACAATATGAACTGTAGTAAGTACTTCACTATCGACCAATCTAATTACACGCGGGGAAAACGGTTGCAAAATTATTGGTTAATCTTTTAACTCGCACGAATCTAAGAATTTCTTCTTCAATCGAGTTGTCAACTTGTGGAATGGGCTTCCCCGAGACGTTATAGACTGCAGCACCGTTGATTCATTTAAATTCCGCCTAGACAAATATCTCGCATCAAAGCCGCGACTGACTGCGTTTGTAAATGAATAACTTTATCCTCCCCTCAGTTACTAACCCATATGTCCCCTACTAACTTCCTAGTCCTGCCACGTTAGTGGCAGGGCAGTTGTTCCCTTTCCAATGTTCCCTTACCCACTCTAAACCACTGTTTGGACACTTGATCCTCAGTGTTTTGGAGGACAAGCAACCTAGAAGGGTCACTAGACCTGTTGTTGCTTGATTTCCCTTTGTACCTTTTGTACTCTCCCTCCCCGTCCTCACCTCCCTCTTCTCATCCCCTGTCCTCACCTCCTCCTCCTCCCTCTCTCACCTGTCCTCCCTCCTCCTCAGCCCTATATTCTCACCTCCTCCTCCTCCTTCCTGTTGTTTCACATCTCATTTTCCCTGCCTCCTCCTCCCTCCCCTGTCCTCACCTCCTCCTCCTCCTCCCTCTCCTGTCCTCACCTCCTCCTCCTCCCTCAATACCTCCTCCGTCCTTTTTTCCTCACCTCTCCTGTTGTCTCACCTCCTCCCTCTCCTGTCATTCTCTACCCACATAAAACTAGTTCTATGTACATATTTACCGACACAGCTTATGCAAGATTACGATATATTTTGTTTAAGATGCTTATATTGTATCCCTGCCTGTCCTCCCTCCCTGTCCTCCTCCCTCCCTCCCTGTCCTCCCTCCCTGTCCTCCCTCCCTCCCTCCCCTCCCTCCCTCCCTCCCTCCCTCCCTGTCCTCCCGTAATTTTTGGCGACTTTAATTTACCTGTGACCAAGTGGGGCGATACTCTTACTTCACACTCCGGACATGACTTGTATACGAACTTGCAAGAGAGTTCGCTTTATCAATTTGTTCGAACGCCAACCCGTGGTAATAACGTTCTTGACATTGTACTTTCAACAAAAGAAGGAAATTAATAGAGAATTTGAATGTTGGTGATGAATTCAGTAACAGCGACCATCGTACGATAACTTTCACTTTAAAGTTTACTAGTAACGAACCAAATAGTAGCATCGAAAAAGTCCCTAATTTCAAGAAAGCAAACTTCCATAAACTTAGAGCTATGTTTTAAAGAAACTGACTGGAGCTTTTTAATTCACAATAACGACATAAATACATCTTGGAAGTTATTCGAAACCACTTACCTAAAAGCAGTGCAAGACTGCATACCATCGAAAATACGGCGTTCCAGGCCATAATAATAAGCCCAAATGGTGGAATAAAGATATTTCAAACTGCCTGCTTGCTAAAAAATTTGCTAATGATAGATTAAAATCCTCACAAAATGACGAAGAACGGCTGAATTTGTAGAGCTACGAAGCAAAGCCAAAAAGTTAATTAAGCAAAGTAAAAAGACCTTAGAGTTACATATTGCGAATCAAAGTAAAACAAACCTGAAAGAATTCTATAGTTATATCAGAAAGAAAAAAGTAGTTACTTCAACTGTTGGACCGTTAGTCGATGAAAATGGAGAATACACCAAAGACGAAGTACAAATGAGTAATGCCTCAATACCTTCTTTGCATCAGTTTTTACAACAGAAGACCTCAGTGATATCCCTACACCATCGCCGATTCAGATTGATAATTCAGATGTTCTAAGCAATATCAACGTTACAGAGAGAGAAGTATTGAATTGTTTAGATAAACTCAAGGTAAATAAAACGCCTGGACCTGATACAATCTCGCCTAGAGTTCTAAAGGAAGCTAAGGATGAGCTCTCCAAACCACTGACATTACTATTCAATAAATCCTTGCAGTCTGGAACTATGCCCGATCAGTGGAAGCTAGCCAACGTAACACTGATATTCAAAAAAGGCAGCGAATCCCTACCCAGTAACTATCGTCCAATTAGCTTAACCTCAGTTGTATGTAAAATGCTAGAAACGGTCATACGAGACAGACTCGTAAATCACTTAGAGGAAAATAACATACTTAAAGATACTCAACACGGCTTTCGTAAAAAACGTTCCTGTTTAACAAACCTCTTAGACTTCTTCCACGATATCCTCAACCTCTACGATGAAAGCTGTAGATATTATATACCTTGATTTTCAAAAGGCCTTTGACAAAGTTCCCCACAAACGTTTACTGCTAAAACTAAAAGCGCATGGAATACAAGACGGTGTGTTGAAATGGATAGAAAATTGGCTCAGCGACAGAAAGCAAAGAGTAGTCATAAACGGTAAGGCATCTAAATGGACCAATGTAAGTAGCGGGGTACCCCAGGGATCGGTACTAGGACCAAATTCTCTTTCTAATTTACATCAACGACATAGATGAGGGTCTCACCTGTACAATCTCAAAATTTGCTGACGATACAAAAATTGCAAATAGCGTACTCTTAAAAGAACAAGTTGACGATATGCAACACAATCTAGATAAATTGTCATGTTGGGCCCAAATTTGGCAAATGAGTTTCAATGCGGATAAATGTAAAGTACTACATATCGGATACCTAAATGAGAAAGCAAACTATTCGATGAATGGCACTCAGCTTAAGAACGTAAACAGAGAAACCGATCTGGGAGTAACAATATCGAGTAACCTAAAACCGAGTCAACAATGTTCAGAAGTTGTTAAGAAGGCAAACAAAATAATTGGCTTTATAGGCAGGTCATTTGAGCATAAATCCAAAGAAGTTATCCTAACCCTTTACAATTCCTTAGTCCGCCCTCTTCTGGAATACTGCGTTCAATCCTGGTGCCCTTATTACCAAAAAGATATAAACAAGCTAGAACGAGTTCAACGTAGAGTTACCAAAATGATACCTAGCCTAAAGAATAAACCATACGAAGAGCGTCTTAGAGAATTAAATCTATTTCCTTTAACCCAGCGCAGATTAAGAGGTGACTTAATTCAAGTGTTCAAAATCATCAAAAGCATCGACAATATGAACTGTAGTAAGTACTTCACTATCGACCAATCTAATTACACGCGGGGAAACGGTTGCAAAATTATTGGTAAATCTTTTAACTCACACGAATCTAAGAATTTCTTCTTCAATCGAGTTGTCAACTTGTGGAATGGGCTTCCCCGAAACGTTATAGACTGCAGCACCGTTGATTCATTTAAACTCCGCCTAGACAAATATCTCGCATCAAACCCGCGACTGACTGCGTTTGTAAATGAATAACTTTATTTTATCCCCCCCTCAGTTACTAACCCATCTGTCCCCTACTAACTTCCTAATCCTGCCACAGACATTAGTTCCAGGGCAGTAATTCCCTTTCCAATGTTCCCTTACCCACTCTAAACCACTGTTTGGACACTTGATCCTCAGTGTTTTGGAGGACAAGCAACCTAGAAGGGTCACTAGATCTGTTGTTGCTTGATTTCCTTTGTACTCCTCCCTCCCTCCCTCCCTCCCTGTCCTCCCTCCCTCATTCCCTCCCTGTCCTCCTCCCTCTCTCCCTGTCCTCCCTCCTTCCCTGTCCTCCTCCCTCCCTGTCCTTTTCCTCCTCTGAGGTGTGAGCCTGTCCTCCTCCCTCCCTCCCTGTCCTGCTCCCTCCCTCCCTGTCCTCCCTCCCTCATTCCCTCCCTGTCCTCCTCCCTCTCTCCCTGTCCTCCTTCTCCCTGTCCCTGTCCCCTCCCTCCCTCCCTGTCCTTCCTCCAATTCCTCCTCCTCTCCCTCCTGTCTGTCCTCCTCCCTCCCTCCCTGTCCTCCACCCCCCCCCTGTCCTCCCCCCCCCCCCCCTCCCTCCCTGTCTCCTCCCTCCCCCCCCCCTCCTCCCTCCCCTCCCTCCATACTCCCTCCTCCTCCCCTGTCTTCCTCCCTCCCTCCCTGTCCTCCCTCCCTCCCTCCCTCCCTGTCCTCCTCCCTCCCTCCCTGTCCTCCTCCCTCCCTCCCTGTCCTCCTCCCTCCCCCCCTCCCTGTCCTCCTCCCTCTCCCTCCTGTCCTCCCTCCCTCCTTTCCTCCCTCCATGTCCTCCTCCCTCCCTCCCCCACCTCTCACACACGCTCTTGACTCTTAACATCCTCACAGCTCTCGCCACTCATATCTTTATGGCTCTTAGATCTCTCCTACGCTTCTATTCTCAGACCTCTCACATTTTCATTCTTATAATTTCATTCTCACGTTTTCATTCTTATATTTTCATTCTCACGTTTTCATTCTTATATTTTCATTCTCACGTTTTCATTCTCATATTTTCATTCTCACGTTTTCATTCTTATATTTTCATTCTCACGTTTTCATTCTCATATTTTCATTCTCATGTTTTCATTCTCATATTTTCATTCTCACGTTTTCATTCTTATATTTTCATTCTCACGTTTTCATTCTCATAATTTCATTCTCACGTTTTCATTCTCATATTTTCATTCTCACGTTTTCATTCTTATATTTTCATTCTCACGTTTTCATTCTCATATTTTCATTCTTCTTCTTCTTCTTTGGATGTGTTCGCCGCTCTTCTAGCGGCACCAAGGAGCGCGACGCCCCTCGTTATGGGTGGTGATTTGGTGCAGTAGACTGTTTGAAGCGACAGCTTGTTCCCTTGCGAGGATGGGCTCGTCTGGCACTTTTTGCAGTTCGACATCTAGGGTTCTCTTGAAGTTGTCTAACGAGATGTCCCTCATGTCTCTTACTCGCCGTGGGAGTTTGTTGAAGAGATGTGGGCCTCTGTGTGATAACCAGCCCTCTCGCAGAGAGCCCATAGCACCCCTGTTATTCATCCGGGGGATTTCGCATTCCCAGCCTCTCCTATCACTGAATTTCATGACTATCGGAGTATGTAGGTTTGGTACTAAACCCTCTGCGATTTTCCACGTGTATATTATTAGGTAACGTTCTCTTCTACGTTCCAGTGAGTACAGATTCAGTGCTCTGAAACGCTCCCAATAGTGTAGATGTTTTATCGAACTTATATGCGAAGTGAAATTTCTTTGTACACTCTCTACGTCATTTATTTCACCTGCTTTGTATGGGGATGTTAATACGCTACAGTATTCAAGCCGCGGTAGCACTAGAGATTTGTAGAGCGTTATCATAGGCAATTCACCGCGTGTTTTAAAAGTACGCAGAATCCAACCCGTTAGACGTTTCGCAGCCGCCACTTTGACCTGGTTATGTACTTTGAAATCCATATTTTCAGACATTAATACCCCAAAGTCTTTCACACTGTCTTTCCGTTCTATTATGTGGTTAGATTCTGTTAAGTAATTTGTAATTTCTTTAACACCATTATTATCTCCGTACCGTATTAATTGGAATTTTTCCTCATTGAATTGCATGTTGTTTTCCCTGGTCCACTGGAACACTACATTCATGTCTTCCTGCAGTCGGCCCGTGTCCTCTTGTGTGTTTACTATCTTGCTTAATTTTGTGTCATCAGCAAAAGACGACACCGTACTGTGTCTGGTGTTGGTATCTATGTCGCAAATTAGTATGAGGAACAGAAGGGGCGCTAGCACTGTTCCTTGGGGCACTGAGCTTTTGACATCCGAAGGCTCAGAAGTGACTTGGTTTACTGCTACCGATTGTTTTCGGTTTACGAGGAAATTGTATATCCACCGTCCGATTTTCCCAGTTATACCTTTTGCTTTCAGTTTGTGGGCTATTATACCATGGTCACATTTATCAAATGCCTTAGCAAAATCGGTGTAAATGACATCCACGTTTTTCTTTTCTTCTAGCGCTTTAAGAATTTTGTCATAGTGTTCCAAAAGTTGTGAGAGACATGATCTTCCCGCTCTGAACCCATGTTGACCGGTGTTGTGTAGTTCAGTTGTCTCCATGAATGTTGAAATTTTGCTTCGCAGGACTCGCTCGAAAACTTTAATGATGTGAGAGGTTAGAGCTACCGGGCGGTAGTTTTTTGGTAGTGCTTTACTCCCTCCTTTATGCAGTGGGGAAATTATTGCGTTTTTCAAGCTATCTGGTATGTCACCAGTGTCTAGACTCCTCCACATTATAGCCAGGGGTTTTGAGAGGTTTTCCTTACATTTTTTCATTAGGATCGAATTCCATGAGTCGCCTGGTGCCGAGTGGGATGGCATGTTGGAAATGGCCTCTTCTATGTCTTTTGGACCGAAATCAATATCCAGCATCTGAGGGGTTTCCGTGGGGGAGGTTTCCATGAAAAATATATTTTGGTCTCTGATGACTTTTGTTTCATCAGGCTCACTGAATGCCATTTCATACTGCCTGCTTAAGAGTTCGCTCATTTCCTTTTTGTCCCCTGTGAAAGAGCCGTCCCCTTTGCTCAGTGGGCCGACGTTTTCATTCTCATATTTTCATTCTCACTTTTTCATTCTCATAATTTCATTCTCACAGCTCTTATATTCATTCTCATATTGTCATTTTCATATTTTCATTCTCACGTTTGTATCCCCATACTGTCATTCATATGTTTATATATATATATATTTATATATATATATTTATTTATTTGTATTTGTCCATGTTATTGTTTTATCTACGTATTGTTTTATTGATTGATTGTTTTATTGTATTTATTGATTGTATTGCTTATAATTATGTACAGTCGCGCTAATAAGTCATGTCCCAGCTGTCATTACGTTTGGCTGGCTCTGTGCTGTATTAATGTCTGTCAGATGTTGAATTGGGTGGGTAAGTGTAGGAACATGTTTGTATATTTCACTCGATATGAAGAAATGAAGCTTAGATATTGCCGATACCAATTATTGATCAAAACATACTTGGTGCCGAGACATCACTTATTAGCGCGACTGTACACTCAGTCCAAAAAGTATCTGCACCCCTACCCCGGTAATCTGGTGTGTACAGCTTGGTAGTATAGGTAGTAGGTCGTAGGTAGCATAGGTAGATAGTAGTATAGATGGATATAGCTACAGGTAGATATGGAAACCCTACCAAGCTGTACACACCAGATTATCAGGGTAGGGGTGCAGATACTTTTTGGACCGAGTGTACATTTGTTTGTTTGTCTAGTGACTCTATTCCTATCTTCTCAATTGGCCACTTGCGAGTTTCAAGCTATAAGGAAGTTGGAACCGTAGACCACGAAACTAAGCAAGCGAACAACAACAATATGATATTATGATGGATACAAAGTGTGTTGAATTTGGTTTACTGTGTGTATATATCCGTGACCGGTCAACTCAACCAGTAGCTCTCAACCAGTAGCTCTCAACCAGTACCAAATCAACCAATACGGTTAGGTTAGGATGGGTTGGGTTCGGTTCGGTTCGGTTAGGTTAGTACTATATTTTGGCACTGGTTTGGTTGGTCTGGGTTAAGGGGAGGTATTTAGTTTGTACCCTAGACCTTCATCAAGCTTAAAAATTACACTCCCTAGACCCCCTTCAAGATAAATTAGTACATTTTTCGGTAGAAAATTGTCCCGGCCGAAGGCCGTTTCCTCTTACATTACAGGCTCGCTATCGCTCGCCAGGAAAAAATCGACACCTAAAAGGCACAACATTTCTAAAAATTGACAAATGGGGCGAAAGTTCTTAAAATCGCCAAATTAATGGGTTGAACGTCTTAAAATCTCAATAGCATGGAGTTAAACATGAGGGAGAAAGGGGTTATATAAATATCCCTCAAGTGGAAATCTCCCCTTAATTTGGCACTGGTTAAGAGCTACTGGTTGAAATGGTCTACTGGTTGAGACTGTTAGGTTAGGTTAGTACTATATTTTGGCACTGGTTTGGTTGGTCTGGGTTAATTTGGCACTGGTTGAGAGCTACTGGTTGAGACTGTTAGGTTAGGTTAGTACTATATTTTGGCACTGGTTTGGTTGGTCTGGGTTAATTTGGCACTGGTTGAGAGCTACTGGTTGAAATGGTCTACTGGTTGAGATGACATGGAACCCTAAATATCCGCTACATCCGGATTTCAACTGGTAATTGACCACTTGCGAGTTTCAGGCTATAAGGAAGTTGGAGCCGTCAACATCGATATTAACCCTCTCCGACATATGACGCGATTATGAGCCTATTGGGGATACTTTAAAACCTTTGTTACCATCAGGGGTATTTAGAAACCTTTAGTTTAGTTACTTCAACCTCTGCAGTTGTCTTTGAGTTAGCTGTGGGCAGAAAACTAATTTTGGAGAGGTAATTATAAGAGTGAGAGAACTATTTCTTATTGCTAATCTGGCAACCTCTGCGTCATATGTGCGTGAAAGGGTTAAACAGAAATGCAATAATAATGTAAGTTTTTGATGGATAAATGGTATGTTGAATTGGGTTTTATGTATTTATAAATGGACTACGACCGTATTTTAGCTGTAAATTCTGTTAAATATCGTTGTCTACAGCTCCAACTTCCTTATAGAACGAAACTCGCAAGTTGGCAATTGATTACTGTGTCTTTCCATCTTGGGTCAAGTCGGAGTCACACGAGCCCTTTTTCAAGCAATTTTTATGGGCAATTATGGTCTGGAAGCTTAAAAAATTACACTTTATCAGAATTCAGCTACCTAACATAATCTACCTTCAGTCTAGTTACCGATACCAGTGCCAAAAAGTCCCGAAATATTACGAGAAAGAACTTGCTCATGGAAAATTGACGGAAAAGGCGCTCGTGTGACACCGGCTTAATTCCTTCTTTTATTCCCCCTTCCTTATTCTCTTGTTTTGCTTGTCATCTCCCACTTTATTGGTCCTTTGCCCTCCCACTCACTCTCACACTCTCTCTCTCTCTCTCTCTCTCTCTCTCTCTCTCTCTCTCTGAGAAAAGCCGAAAAAATCGAAATGGAGGTGGCGTTTTACTTTATATCAAAGAAAGTCTTAACCCTACCCTCTTGTCAAAACCTCAAATTGTGAACGTCGACACATCTTTTGTGCTAATAAAGAATAATAAAGGTACAAAAATAATACTTGCGTTAATATACAGACCTCCAGCTCAATCAGTGCAAACTGACCGAGAAATTTACGAACAAATTGCAGATGTAAGTAACTCACAAGATACCGTAATTTTTGGCGACTTCAATTTACCTGTGACAAGTGGGGCGATACTCTTACTTCACACTCCGGACATTACTTGTATACGAACTTGCAAGAGAGTTCGCTTTATCAATTTGTTCGAACGCCGACCCGTGGTAATAACGTTTTTGACATTGTACTTGCAACAAAAGAAGAATTAATAGAGAATTTGAATGTTGGTGATGAATTCAGTAACAGCGACCATCGTACGATAACTTTCACTTTAAAGTTTACTAGTAACGAACCAAATAGTAGCATCGAAAAAGTCCCTAATTTCAAGAAAGCAAACTTTCATGAACTTAGAGCTATGTTTAAAGAAACTGACTGGAGCTTTTTAATTAACAATAACGACATAAATACATCTTGGAAGTTATTCGAAACCACTTACCTAAAAGCAGTGCAAGACTGCATACCATCGAAAATACGGCGTCCAGGCCATAATAATAAGCCCAAATGGTGGAATAAAGATATTTCAGACTGCTTGCTAAAAAATTTGCTAATAGATTAAAATCCTCACAAAATGATGAAGAACGGGTGAAATTTGTAGAGCTATGACGCAAAGCCAAAAAGTTAATTAAGCAAAGTAAAAAGACCTTAGAGTTACATATTGTGAATCAAAGTAAAACAAACCCGAAAGAATTCTATAGTTATATCAGAAAGAAAAAAGTAGTTACTTCAACTGTTGGACCGTTAGTCGATGAAAATGGAGAATACACCAAAGACGAAGTACAAATGAGTAATGCCCTCAATACCTTCTTTGCATCAGTTTTTACAACAGAAGACCTCAGTGATATCCCTACACCATCACCTATTCAGATTGATAATTCAGATGTTCTAAGCAATATCAACGTTACAGAGAGAGAAGTATTGAATTGTTTAGATAAATTCAAGGTAAATAAAACGCCTGGACCTGATACAATCTCGCCTAGAGTTCTAAAGGAAGCTAAGGATGAGCTCTCCAAACCACTGACATTACTATTCAATAAATCCTTGCAGTCTGGAACTATGCCTGATCAGTGGAAGATAGCCAACGTAACACCAATATTAAAAAAAGGCAGCAAATCCCTACCCAGTAACTATCGTCCAATTAGCTTAACCTCAGTTGTATGTAAAATGCTAGAAACGGTCATAAGAGACAGACTCGTAAATCACTTAGAGGAAAATAACATACTTAAAGATATTCAACACGCCTTTCGTAAAAAACGTTCCTGTTTAACAAACCTCTTAGAATTCTTCCACGATATCCTCAACCTCTACGATGAGAGTAAAGCTGTAGATATTATATACCTTGATTTTCAAAAGGCCTTTGACAAAGTTCCCCACAAACGTTTACTGCTAAAACTAAAAGCGCATGGAATACAAGACGGTGTGTTGAAATGGATAGAAAATTGGCTCAGCGACAGAAAGCAAAGAGTAGTCATAAACGGTAAGGCATCTAAATGGACCAATGTAAGTAGCGGGGTACCCCAGGGATCGGTACTAGGACCAATTCTCTTTCTAATTTACATCAACGACATAGATGAGGGTCTCACCTGTACAATCTCAAAATTTGCTGACGATACAAAAATTGCAAATAGCGTACTCTCAAAAGAACAAGTTGACAATATGCAACACAATCTAGATAAATTGTCACATTGGGCCCAAATTTGGCAAATGAGTTTCAATGCGGATAAATGTAAAGTACTACATATCGGATACCTAAATGAGAAAGCAAACTATTCGATGAATGGCACTCAGCTTAAGAATGTAAACAGAGAAACCGATCTGGGAGTAACAATATCAGTAACCTAAAACCGAGTCAACAATGTTGAGAAGTTGTTAAGAAGGCAAACAAAATAATTGGCTTTATAGGCAGGTCATTTGAGCATAAATCCAAAGACGTTATCCTAACCCTTTACAATTCCTTAGTCCGCCCTCTTCTGGAATACTGTGTTCAATGCTGGTGCCCTTATTACCAAAAAGACATAAACAAGCTAGAACGAGTTCAACGTAGAGTTACCAAAATGATACCTAGCCTAAAGAACAAACCATACGAAGAGCGTCTTAGAGAATTAAATCTATTTCCTTTAACCCAGCGCAGATTAAGAGGTGACTTAATTCAAGTGTTCAAAATCATCAAAGGCATCGATAATATGAACTGTAGTAAGTACTTCACTATCGACCAATCTAATTACACGCGGGGAAACGGTTGCAAAATTATTGGTAAATCTTTTAACTCACACGAATCTAAGCATTTCTTCTTCAATCGAGTTGTCAACTTGTGGAATGGGCTTCCCCGAGACGTTATAGACTGCAGTACCGTTGATTCATTTAAACTCCGCCTAGACAAATATCTCGCATCAAACCCGCGACTGACTGCGTTTGTAAATGAATAACTTCATTTTATTCTCCCCTCAGTTACTAACCCATCTGTCCCCTACTAACTTCCTAATCCTGCCACGGACATTAGTTCCAGGGCAATAGTTCCCTTTCCAATGTTCCCTTACCCACTCTAAACCACTGTTTGGACACTTGATCCTCAGTGTTTTGGAGGACAAGCAGCCTAGAAGGGTCACTAGACCTGTTGTTGCTTGATTTCCTTTGTAGTCCTTTGTACTCTTCCTGTTAGTCCCCTCCTACGCACTCTTTCTTTCTTTCTTTCTATACACTCACTCTCTCCTCTCTCTCTCTTACTTGTGCTCTCTCTCTCACTTGTTCTCTCTCTCTCACTTGTTCTCTCTCAGTTGTTCTATCTCTCACTTGTTCTCTCTCTCTCTCTCTCTCTCTCTCTCTCTCTCTCTCTCTCTCTCTCTCTCTCTCTCTCTCTCTCTCTCTCTCTCTCCAAAGGCGGTGTCACACGAGTGCTTTTCCCGTCATTTCTTTCGAGCAATTTTAGTCTGGCATCTCTAAAATTTAAGTTATATCAGAATTCAACCACCTTATGTAATATATACCTTCGACCTCTAACCTCTGTAACTCAAAAAACGACTAGAGTAATCGAGCTAATAGGTCTACCATTTGGGAAGAGTCAGCCAAGGAATAGATGTGGACATGTACAGCCAATTTGCTCTAGCCCTTTTTGAGTTCCTGAGGATAGAAGACATGATTTTCTCGCCTCCTTACAGCGAATAGACTATAGTTGTTTCCGGTTCCAGTGCCAAAAAGCCTCAAAATACTACGAGAACAAACTGGCTCGTCGAATATTGCCCCCCAAAAAGCGCTCGTGTGACACTGGCTTTATATTAAGGCGGGTGACCTACTTGTTGTTATTTCTGTCCTTTTCTCTCTTTCTCTGGTTTGTATCCATTTGGCCCCATTCAACCTACTGTTTTAAGACGTTTATCCCCATCTAGGTGTCGATTTCTTCCTGGCGAGCGATAGCGACCCAGCATTATATGAAGAAATCCGGCTTCGCCGGAGACATTTTTCTATCGAAAAATGTACAAATTTAGCCTGCTGTCAAACAAAAATAAAATATATGCTGGCTCGCTACCGCTCACCAGTAAGAAATTGACACCTGGATGGGGATAAACTTCATAAAACAGTAGGCTGAATGGGGCCAAATGGATACAAGCCAGAGAAAGAGAGAAAAGGACAGAAATAACAGAAAACCGGTCACCCCCCTTAAGCCGGTGTCACACGAGCGTTTTTTCTGGCAATTTTCTATGAGCAAGTTTTTTCTTGTATTATTTCGGGGCATTTTTGCACTGGCCTTAAGCCTATTAGGTGCAGGGCGGGCCTATTAGGATCCTCCCAATGTTACTACATTAGTTTGGAGATTTTAAGACGTTTCACCTCATTAGTTTGTCGATTATATGATGCTTCAACCCAATAAGGTGTCGATTTTTCCTGGGCGAGCGAAAGCGAGCCCGCAATTTAGGAGAAAACGGCCTTTAGCCGGGAAATTTTTCTACCGAAAAATGTACACATTTGGCTTGAAGGGGGTCTGGGGGACGTTTTTTTAGTTTGAAGGGGGTTTGGAGAGGCGTTTTTTTTAGTTTGAAGGGGGTTTGGAGAGGCGGTTTTTTTAGTTTGAAGGGGGTTTGGAGAGGCGTTTTTTTTAGTTTGAAGGGGGTTTGGAGAGGCGGTTTTTTTAGTTTGAAGGGGGTTTGGAGAGGCGTTTTTTTTAGTTTGAAGGGGGTTTGGAGAGGCGTTTTTTTTAGTTTGAAGGGGGTTTGGAGAGGCGTTTTTTTTTAGTTTGAAGGGGGTTTGGAGAGGCGTTTTTTTTAGTTTGAAGGGGGTTTGATGATGTATTTTTTTTAGTTTGAAGGTGTTTTGATGTAGCGTTTTTTTTAGTTTGAAGGGGGTTTGGAGAGGCGCTTTTTTTAGTTTGAAGGGGGTTTGGAGAGGCGGTTTTTTTTAGTTTGAAGGGGGTTTGGAGAGGCGTTTTTTTTAGTTTGAAGGGGGTTTGGAGAGGCGGTTTTTTTAGTTTGAAGGGGGTTTGGAGAGGCGTTTTTTTTAGTTTGGAGAGGCGTTTTTTTTAGTTTGAAGGGGGTTTGGAGAGGCGTTTTTTTTAGTTTGAAGGGGGTTTGGAGAGGCGTTTTTTTTAGTTTGAAGGGGGTTTGGAGAGGCGTATTTTTTAGTTTGGAGAGGCGTCTTTTTTAGTTTGAAGGGGGTTTGGAGAGGCGTTTTTTTTTTTTAGTTTGAAGGGGGTTTGGAGAGGCGGTTTTTTTAGTTTGAAGGGGGTTTGGAGAGGCGGTTTTTTTAGTTTGGAGAGGCGTTTTTTTTAGTTTGAAGGGGGTTTGGAGAGGCGTTTTTTTTAGTTTGAAGGGGGTTTGGAGAGGCGGTTTTTTTTTAGTTTGAAGGGGGTTTGGAGAGGCGGTTTTTTTAGTTTGAAGGGGGTTTGGAGAGGCGTTTTTTTTAGTTTGGAGAGGCGTTTTTTTTAGTTTGAAGGGGGTTTGGAGAGGCGTTTTTCCAAGTCTAGCGGGTTAACTAAAAACACATTGTTCGAAAATGGCTAAACCAAATAAATACCTCTATAATAATTAAACCAAATACCATAATAACCCCCAAGACCTTGCACCAGATAGTGTTGAGGGGGTGTCACACGAGCGTTTTTTCCGTCAATTTTCTATGAGCAATTTTTTGCTTGTATTATTTCGGGGCATTTTTGCAGTGGTATCGGTAACTAGACTGAAGGTAGATTATGTTAGGCGGGGAAATTATGTTAAAGTGTCATTTTTTAACCCCGTCAGACTCATATGACGCAGAGGTTGCCAGATTAGCAATAAGAAATAGAGTTCTCTCACTCTTTTAATTACTTCTCCAAAATTAGTTTTCTGCCCACAGCTAACTCAAAGACAACTGAAGAGGTTGAAGTAACTAAACTAAAGGTTTCTAAATACCCTTGATGGTAATAAAGGCTTTAAAGTATCCCCAATAGGCTCAACACAGCTAACTCAAAGACAACTGAAGAGGTTGAAGTAACTAAACTAAAGGTTTCTAAATACCCTTGATGGTAATAAAGGCTTTAAAGTATCCCCAATAGGCTCAACACAGCTAACTCAAAGACAACTGAAGAGGTTGAAGTAACTAAACTAAAGGTTTCTAAATACCCCTGATGGTAACAAAGGCTTTAAAGTATCCCCAATAGGCTCAACACAGCTAACTCAAAGACAACTGCAGAGGTTTAAGTAACTGAACTAAAGGTGTTTAATACCCCTGATGGTAACAAAGGCTTTAAAGTATCCCCAATAGGCTCAACACAGGTAACTCAAAGACAACTGCAGAGGTTGAAGTAACTAAACTAAAGGTTTCTAAATACCCCTGATGGTAACAAAGGCTTTAAAGTATCCCCATTCGGCTCAAAATCACGTCATATGTCGGAGAGGGTTAAGCTGCCAGACCATAATTGCCCGTAATAATTGCTCTAAAAAGGGCTCGTGTGCCACCGGCTTTAGACTCCACTACCCCCTCTGTTGGCCGTTCTACCTTCAATAACATTATATATTTTCTCTCCCTCGCTCTTTGGCTTGTATCCATTCGGCCCCATTCAGCCAGACGTTTACCCCCATCCAGGTGTCAATATTTTCCTGGCGAGCGGTAGCGAGCCAGCATATATGTATTTTTGTTTTGACAGCAAGCTAAGTTTCTCCGGTGAAGCCGGATTTCTCCATACAATGCTGGCTCGCTATCGCTCGCCAGGAAGAAATCGACACCTGGATGGGGATAAACGTCCTAAAACAGTTGGCTGAATGGGGCCGAATGGATACAAGCCAGAGAAAGAGAGAAAAGGAGAGAATGATAAACAAATCTGGTGACCCTCCCTTTAGACTCCACTGTTGGCTGTTCTACCTTTAATAGCATTGTGTGTCTGCTCTCATTTCACTCCCAGGGTCAGCTATTTATTCTTGGGAGTTCAATACCTCTGCTGTCTGCTCATCCCTCCTCATTTTCTGTTCATCCCTCCTAATTTTCTGCTCGCTCGCTCTCTCTCTCTCTCTCTCTCTCTCAAGTATATATTAACCCTCTCCGACATATGACGCGATTTTGAGCCGATTGGGGATACTTTAAAGCCTTTGTTACCATCAGGGGTATTTAGAAACCTTTAGTTTAGTTACTTCAACCTCTGCAGTTGTCTTTGAGTTAGCTGTGTTGAGCCTATTGGGGATACTTTAAAGCCTTTGTTACCATCAGGGGTATTTAGAAACCTTTAGTTTAGTTACTTCAACCTCTGCAGTTGTCTTTGAGTTAGCTGTTTTGAGCCTATTGGGGATACTTTAAAGCCTTTGTTACCATCAGGGGTATTTAGAAACCTTTAGTTTAGTTACTTCAACCTCTGCAGTTGTCTTTGAGTTAGCTGTGTTGAGCCTATTGGGGATACTTTAAAGCCTTTGTTACCATCAGGGGTATTTAGAAACCTTTAGTTTAGTTACTTCAACCTCTGCAGTTGTCTTTGAGTTAGCTGTTTTGAGCCTATTGGGGATACTTTAAAGCCTTTGTTACCATCAGGGGTATTTAGAAACCTTTAGTTTAGTTACTTCAACCTCTGCAGTTGTCTTTGAGTTAGCTGTGTTGAGCCTATTGGGGATACTTAAAGCCTTTGTTACCATCAGGGGTATTTAGAAACCTTTAGTTTAGTTACTTCAACCTCTGCAGTTGTCTTTGAGTTAGCTGTGTTGAGCCTATTGGGGATACTTTAAAGCCTTTGTTACCATCAGGAGTATTTAGAAACCTTTAGTTTAGTTACTTCAACCTCTGCAATTGTCTTTGAGTTAGCTGTGTTGAGCCTATTAGGGATACTTTAAAGCCTTTGTTACCATCAGGGGTATTTACAAACCTTTAGTTTAGTTACTTCAACCTCTGCAATTGTCTTTGAGTTAGCTGTGTTGAGCCTATTGGGGATACTTTAAAGCTTTTGTTACCATCAGGGGTATTTAGAAACCTTTAGTTTAGTTACTTCAACCTCTGCAGTTGTGTTTGAGTTAGCTGTGGGCAGAAAACTAATTTTGGAGAGGTATTTATAAGAGTGAGAGAATATATTTCTTATTGCTAATCTGGAAACCTCTGCGTCATATGAGTCTGAAGGGGTTAATTGCCACTGTTTCTGTTTCAATAATATATATATATATACCAGTACGGTGTACAGTATATATATATACAGTATATATATATACAGTATATATATACAGTATATATATACAGTATATATATATTTTCATTTCATCTCTCCCCCTTTCTCCGTGTCACCTTCCCTCTCAGATATAGCTCTCTTGACCTCCTTGTCTGTCTACGCACATACATACACAGACACACACTTCCACACACAGTACACACACACACACACACACACTTCCACACAGCCCGTAGCCTAGTAGGTAGCGCTCTCGTCTCACACACGAGGGGTCGGGGGTTCAATCCCCCGGCCGGGCGGAGACAAATTGGGCTTGTCTCCTTTCATGTGTTAGCCTCAGTTCACCTAGCTGTAAATAGGTACCTGGAATAAGTGGACGACGTTGTGACGTCCCATCTGGGGTTGGCAAAAATGGTACAAGGCGAGATGGGTATCATATGGTTCACCTAAGCTGATGGCTACCTAAGCCTTCGGGCGAGACGGTACCGTCTATAGTGAGAATGGTACCATACAGATCCACCCTAAGCCTTCGTTTCCGATGTCGCCAATTGGCTAAAAATACAGACTACACACACATCCACAGCCATTCCAACGATACATATAACACCTACACATATAGGAGGCGGGAAATAACGAGCATGCTCACTCCCGCAATACAACTAGAGTAAGTACAACTAGAGTAAGTACACACGCACATACACACGCACATACACCTCCCCGTGGCGTAACTGATAGCGCGTCTGGCTTACAACCAGAAGGTCCCGGGTTCGAGACCCGGGCGGGGAAAAGACATTTGGGCAAGTCTCCTAACGGTGTAGCCTCTGTTCACCTAGCAGTATAAATAGGAACCTGGTATAAGTGGACGAAGTTGTGACGTCCCATCTGGGGTTGGTGATCGGTTACAACCTAAGCCTTCGGGTGAGACTGGTACCGTAGTGAGAATGGTACCGTACAGGTTAACCCTAAGCCTTCGTATCCAGATGTCGCCAATTGGCTAAAATACAGACTACACACACATCCACAGCCATTCCAAAGATACATAAACACTTAACATGCATTTCACGCAATACATTCCCAGTTAAGGAGGCGCGATAATAATGAGCTTAGCTCGCATTGCGTGGATTCCCCTTGACGAACAAGTAACTGAGTAACACACACAATAGCTTTCAACAAACCCTTATACCCTTCTATAAATGCGTAACTATTACCCTTTTCAGCACACCTAGTACATAATGTTTACTGGTCGAATAACTCCTATGGAATCTATTATCTCAACTGGAAAACTTCATCTGCTGCCCTAGTACACTCGAGGTTAAGGGGAGAATTCCACTTGAGGGATTTTTTTTTTTTGGATCCCTTTCTATCTCATCTTTAGTCCCATTGCTTTTGATATTCTAAAACGTTCGCCCCATTAGTTTGGTGATTTTAAGAACTTTTGCCCCATTTCTGTCAATTTTAAGACCTTTCGTGCCTTTTAGGTGTCGATTTTATCCTGGCGAGCGATAGCGAGCCTGTAATTTAAGAGGAACCGGCCTTTGGCCGGGATTTTTTTTTACCGAAAAATGTACAAATTTATCTTGAGAGGGGGTCTAGGGGGTGTAATTTTAAGCTTGATGAAATTCTAGGGAACGAACTAAAAACCTTCCCTTAAACCTCTCCGACATATGACGCGATTTTGAGCCGATTAGGGATACTTTAAAACCTTTGTTACCATCAGGGGTATTTATAAACCTTTAGTTTAGTTACTTCAACCTCTGCAGTTGTCTTTGAGTTAGCTGTGTTGAGCCTATTGGGGATACTTTAAAGCCTTTGTTAACATCAGGGGTATTTAGAAACCTTTAGTTTAGTTACTTCAACCTCTGCAGTTGTCTTTGAGTTAGCTGTGTTGAGCCTATTGGGGATACTTTAAAACCTTTGTTACCATCAGGGGTATTTATAAACCTTTAGTTTAGTTACTTCAACCTCTGCAGTTGTCTTTGAGTTAGCTGTGTTGAGCCTATTGGGGATACTTTAAAGCCTTTGTTAACATCAGGGGTATTTAGAAACCTTTAGTTTAGTTACTTCAACCTCTGCAGTTGTCTTTGAGTTAGCTGTGTTGAGCCTATTGGGGATACTTTAAAACCTTTGTTACCATCAGGGGTATTTATAAACCTTTAGTTTAGTTACTTCAACCTCTGCAGTTGTCTTTGAGTTAGCTGTGTTGAGCCTATTGGGGATACTTTAAAGCCTTTATTACCATCAGGGGTATTTATAAACCTTTAGTTTAGTTACTTCAACCTCTGCAGTTGTCTTTGAGTTAGCTGTGGGCAGAAAACTAATTTTGGAGAGGTAATTATAAGAGTGAGAGAACTCTATTTCTTATTGCTAATCTGGCAACCTCTGCGCCATATGAGTCTGAAGGGGTTAATAAGTGTTGTCAGATATTTCACAAAGTTTGGGACACTGACTAATACTCTGAGGGATAAGCACTTTTCCCAGTAACTATATAGAGATACCAATAACACTTATTGAACGAAAACCAATGGAATCTATGACAACACTTAAGGGGAGGTTTTTAGTTTGTTTCCTACTCCTCCAGCAATCTTAAAATTTCACCCCCTCGAACCCCTTTCAAGATAATTTTTTACATTTTTCGGTAGAAAAATTTCCCGGCCAAAGGCCGGTTACTCTTAAATAACAGGCTCGCTATCGCTCGCCAGGATAAAATCGACACCTAAATGGCACGAAAGGTCTTAAAATTGACAGAATGGGGCGGAAATTCTTAAAATCACCAAACTAATGGAGCAAACGTCTTAAAATGTCAGGAGCAATGGGGCTAGACATGATGGAGAAATTGGTCAAGAAAGAAGTCCCTCAAGTGTAAATCTCCCCTTAACACCCCCGATTGTACATACTATTGATCTGGACAAACAAACAGCTCCTATACAACCTCAGGCGTTGGTCCTTGTTATAAGATAATATAAGTTAGAGTTAAGCTACACACTCTTTATCTGTATATTTTTAGCCTACGGTTGCAATTATCTATAAACCGTTTATTATTATTATTATTATTATTACACACACCCACACTCGCACACATACACATACTGTACACACATATACAGGCCCAACACACACACACTCACTAACACACACATACACTCACACACCCACACACACACATACACTCACACACCCACACACACATACACCCACACACACATACACTCACACACACACATACACTCACACACCCACACACACATACACCCACACACACATACACTCACACACACACACATCAACCTCTCTCACTCTGCCTTTCTTTGTTTCTCTATAGCTTTCCATTTGGTCACTCCTCCCACTCTCTCACTCACTCTCACTCTCTCTCTCTCTCTCTCTCTCTTCGTTCTCTTCGAGAATGAGAGCGCGACGAACTGCAGGTTCTGTGTCCAGCGGGCAGAACAAGAGGAGAAGCTAGGAAAGGCTCTCCAATTAATTGATGTGTTAATACCCTTGAAGACTCCCCGAGCACAAACATCGGAAATGAAGCCTCCCTGCCAGCAACACGACACAGGGATTCAGAATCGCCAAGGTTGAATGTGGCACATTCTCAATGTGATCACAAGATCTCAACCAACACCCAGACCTCTGACAATACCCCAACCCTCGTTCCTGACGTAGATCATTTTCAGCTCGCAAGAAATAGTGTACGCCCAGGTACTGGGCATCCCTATAACAATGTGGCAAAACCGTTTCCAAATTCTCACTACCAATGAAGAAGAAGAAATGGAGGAAGTACGGCTTGTGGGGGACTCCATGGTATGCGGCCAGTTCAAGGAGTTCTGTGCCTGGTCACCCAGGACCAGAAAGCGATTCTGTATCCCGGGTGGCGGCGTGGACGACGTCGCTGCTGCTGTGGACAAGGTGACCAGGCTGGCCCCCAGCCATACATGTCGGATAGAATTACATCTAGCGCATACGATCAGAGGAACTCTTGAACAAATACAAGCAGCTTATCAAGACGTAAAAGGACAAATCTAGCAGGATCGTTATCTCGGGCATCATTCTCCGGATTAACACAAAGATTCTCTCCTGGTCCACAGCCACGAATATAAATAGTCACCTCGCCAACATATGCAGGGAAGAGAACATCGGCTTCATCAACACTTGGGATAATTTCTAGCACAATCATTATTTGTTCTCCAGAGACGGTGTCCACCTAAGCCTGGTAGGAGCTTCTCGGTTTGGCGTCTGCTGAATGATGCCGTAAAGAACCTTCATTAAAAAAACGGGGCTAACAGTCATCAGAATGGGAGGACAACTTTAATCTCACAAGAAATACACATTCAAGACAAGCAAAATCATCAAATACATGTGGCGAGCATCAAATGATATCAAGAACCACATCTCTAAAAGTCTTCAACGTGAACGTGAAAGCTCGAAGCATACGCAAACAAATGTCAGAACTAGTGTTTACAGAAAATGTTGATGTAATCGGCATAACAGAATCTTGGCTAAATATGGAAGACAGAGACTTTTTAGTAGAGTTTTCACTTCCCAGCTATGTAATGTTTGAGAAAAGCAGAGTTAACAAATATGGAGGCGGCGTTATATTCTCCATCAAAGAAAGTCAAAACCTCAAATAGTAAATATTGATTCATCTTACCTGCTAATACAAAATAATAAAGGAACAAAAATAATCCTAGCATTAATATACAGGCCCCCAAGCAGCCAATCAGCGCGAACCGACAAAGAAATTTACGAGCAAATTGCAGAAATAACTAACATACACGATACTATAATTTTTGGCGACTTTAATTTAGCAGTGACCAAGTGGGGCGACACTCTGACCTCACACTCCGGACACGATCTGTATGCCAACTTACAAGAGAGCTCTCTTCATCAATTTGTTCAATCTCCATCCCGTGGTAATAATATTCTTGACCTTGTACTTGAAACAAAAGAACACTTGGTCGATAACTTGACTGTTGGTGATGAATTCTGCAATAGTGACCACCGTACGATCACTTTCAGTATAAAATTTAATAGCAATAAATTCAATACCAGCAATGAGAAAGTTCCAAATTTCAAGCGAACAAATTTCCATAAACTCGAAACAAAATTTTAAAAAGCCAATTGGAGTTTTCTAAACAATAAGGAGATAAACCAATCATGGAAAATTTTCACAGAAATTTACACGAACGCAGTAAGTGAGTGCATACCATAAAACAACAGAAGATCTGCACACAATAACAAACCTTAATGGTGGAATAGAGAAATAACTGAATGTCTACTCGCTAAAAAGAATGCTCACGAGAGATTACAAACCTCCGATAACGATGAAAATAGACAGGCCTTCAGAGATCTACGACGTAAATCCAAAAGGTAAATTAAACGAAGTAAAAACACTTATGGATGGATGGGACTCGTTAGCCTTGGTCGGCAACTCATCTAGGGGAGACAACCTTATACAAATCCGGGTGGATGGGACTCGTCAGCCTTGGTTGGCAACCTGTCTAGGGGAGTAAACCTGATACAAATCCGTACTGCTTACCTAAGGGTAAGGCAGGTTAGTGGATGGATTACCCGAACACCACTGTAGAAAAATAGTGCTAACAAGATACACAGAGGGCCTCGGAGTCGGACAGATTCTAAATTGAATGGTCAATCCTGTAAGTCCTTCACTAAACTGGCTCGGGTTGTCCCTCTCACAGGGAATAGGTCCGCTTGGGGGCATTCTGTGTATGGCCACCCTCGTAAGGGGAGTAAGGCGTCCGGCAATAGATAGATAGATAGAAAACACTTTGGAGTTGCATGTTGCGAATCAAAGCAAGACGAACCCAAAAGAATTCTACAGTTACATCAGGAAGAAGAAAGTGGTGACTTCAACGATGGGACCAATGGTCGATAAAAATTGAGATTTTACCAATGATGATGCCAAAATTATTAATGCTCTCAACAACTTCTTTGCATCAATCTTTACATCAGAAGACCTAAGTGACATCCCTCTACAGTACCGCCAGCACAGACAACTAATTTGGAAGTTCTTAGAAATATTAGCATTACTGAGGGAGAAGTATGGTTAGATAACCTCAAGAAAAACAAATCACCTGGACCCGATACGATTTCTCTTAGAGTTCTTAAAGCAGCTAAATGCGAGCTCTCCAAACCCCTGATGCTGATTTTCAACAAATCCTTGGAAAACGGCAAAATACCTGATGATTGGAAGCTTGCGAACGTAACACCACTTTTAAAAAAAGGTAGTAAATCCTTGACTAGCAATTATCGTCCAATCAGCTTGACCTCATGGTGAGATTAATAAAAATAATATTATTAGTAGGTTTAGGGATATTTCTTCGAGAGGCCGGTCTATATGATCTGTGCCCCATGAATATTCTTTCCTCTCACTTAAACAGTAGGCTACCATAGTGCGGTTGGGACTATGAACATGATTAGATTAATATCCAGTATTCGAGAATGGATAATAAGTCGTAGGCGTGTGCATAAACCTTTAACCGTCCTGGTGGTGTAATGGTTAAGGTGGCAAAAATATGTGTGTGATAACCCGGGTTCGAATCCCGGTGGATCATATATACTTTAATTAATTTCATTGGGGGTGTGGTGGTGAGATTAATAAAAATAATAGTATGCAAAATACTGGAAACATTAATATGAAACAGACTCGTTAATCACTTGGAGGAAAATAATATACTAAAAGACAGGCAACATGGTTTTCACAAAAAACGTTCCCGCTCTACAAACCTTTTAGACTTCTTCCGTGACAACCTAAAACTATATGACGAAAGTAAAGCTGTAGATATTATATACTTTGACTTCCAGAAACCCTTTGATAAAGTTCCACACAGACGGTTAGCGATGAAATTAAAAGCACATGGAATACAAGGCGGCGTTCTACAGTGGATAGAAAATTGGCTTAGTCAAAGGAAACAATGTAACTAGTGGTGTACCTCAATGATCAGTGCTGGGGCCAGTCCTTTTCCTAATTTACATTAACAACATAGATGAGGGTCTCACCTGTACAATCTCAAAGTTTGCAGATTACACAAAAATCGCAAATACCGTACTGACAAATGAACATGTTGAAGATATGCAAAACAATCTAAGCAAGCTTTCACAATGGGCTAAAATATGGCAAATGTGCTTCAATGAAGATAAGTGTAAAGTATTTCATATCGGATACCGTAATGAAAAAGCAGACTACTCGATGAATGGCACCCAGCTATAGAGTGTAGACAGAGAAACCGATTTAGGAGTAACAATATCCAGTAACTTAAAACCAAGTCAACATTGTGCTGAAGTTGTTAAGAAGGCAAACAAAATTATAGGTTTCATAGGTAGATCATTTGAACATAAATCAAAAGATATCCTCACCTTTTACAATTCATTAGTCCGCCCACTTTTGGAATACTGCGTTCAGTTCTGGTGCCCTTACTATAAAAAAAGATATAGACAAATTGGAAGGAGTTTAACGTAGAGCTACCAAGATGATACCCTGTCTTCGGAACAAACCATACGAGAAACGCCTTAAAGAATTAAATATATATCCATTAACCAAGCGCAGATAGAGAGGTGACCTTATTCAAGTTATTAAGATCATTAAAGGCATCGACAACATGAACTAGTAAATATTTTACGGTTGACCGATCAAACTACACGCGGGGAAATGGCTTCAAAATCATTGGTAAATCAGTCAACCCTAACGAATCCAAGAATTTTTTCTTCAATCGAGTCGTCAACTTGTGGAATGGGCTTCCCAGAGATGCCATAGAATGCAACACCGTTGATTCCTTCAAAGTTCGCCTAGACAAGCACCTTGCCCTGAACCCAAGGTTGACTGCATTTATAATTGAATAAATATTTTCTTTAGTAGTGTTCATTCAATAACCTAATAGATCTTAATATAATTTCCCCTCCCAGGGCAGCATTTCCTTCTCACATCTTTCCCACATTTTCTCCGAAATATTGTTGCAACACTTGGAACAGCAGTGTTTTGGAGGGCAAGTAACCTCGAGGGGTCGCATGAACTGTTGTTGCTTGTTTTCCTTTGTACTCCTTTGTACTCTCTTAGCTACAGGAAATGCCACACCCTTACCGTCTCAGCATAATCAAAATGTGTGTGTGTGTACGTGTTTGTGTGTCTGTGTATACGTGTGTGTGTGCGTATGTTTACGTGTGTGTGTGTGTGACAAATACATATTGGCAACAAGAGAGAGAGAGAGAGAGAGAGGTAAAGAGAAAAATTGAGAGAGAGAGAGAATGTTAGTGAATGTTACAGTTACCCAAAGGTCAAGGGTCATAGAAAATGTTACTACAGGGAGGAAGATAGAGATAGTTTTATATATATATATATATATATATATATATAGAAAGAGAGATAGATAGATATGGATGGATAGATAGATAGATAGATAGAGAGTGTGTGCGTGTTGCAGATAATAAGTTAGTGAATGTTAAGGGGGAGGTACTCGCTTTTTCTGGACTCCCTTCTCCCTCATGTTTAGCATATTAGTTTTCAGATTTTAAGAAGTTTATTCCGTTAGTTTGACGATTTTGAGACCTTTCGCCTCATTTCTTCGTCAATATTAAGACCTTTCGTGCCATGTAGGTGTCGATTTTTCCCTGGCGACCGATAAATTTTACTACCGAAAAATGTACACATTTATCTTAAAAGGGGGTATAGAGTTGTAGAGGTGGAGGTCTAGCGAGGAAACTCAAAAATGAATTAATATATATAAATATATATATATATATATATATATATATATATATATATATATATATATATATATATATATATATAAAACAAGCACTACCTCCTTACGTTAACTGAGAGGTCAAGGGTCAGAGAACTGTTATATACCACAGGGCGGCCGATAGATAGATAGATAGATAGATAGATGGATGGATGGATGGATAGATAGATAGATAGATAGATAGAAAACGGTTACTACAGGGAGGATAGATAGATAAATAGATTGGTAGATATAGATTGATATATAGATAGATAGATAAATAGAAAACGGTTACTACAGGGAGGAGGATAGATAGACAGATAGATAGATAGATAGATAGATAGATAGATAGATAAATAGATAAATATGAAAGTTACTACAGGGAGGATAGATAGATGGATAGATATAGATAGATAGATAGATAGATGGATAGATATAGATAGATATAGATAGATAGATAGATAACTGATATATACTACAAGGAGGATAGATAGATAGATAGATAGATAGATAGATAAATATAAAAGTTACTACAGGGAGGATAGATAGATAGATAGATAGATAAATAGATAGATAGATAGATAGAAAACGGTTACTACAGGGAGGAGGATAGATAGATTTCATTTTTGAGTGTGGATAGTTTTGTGCCTCCGTATATGCCCATCAACCTTAAGGGTTCACAGTTGGTTCACATTTTGGCCGATTTTTGCATATATTCATTATTTTTCTAGTTTCCTCCCTAGACCTCCATCATATATATATAAAAAAAACATTCATTAGATCCCCCTTCTAGATTAATTTGTTATTTTTTTTGGTAGACAAATGTACCGGCCGAAGGCCGGTTCTTCCAACATTACAGGCTCACTATCGTTCGCCAGGGAAAAAATCGACACCTAAATAGCACCAAAGGTCTAAATATTGACGAAGAAATGGGGCGAAAAGTCTTAAAATCGACACCCAAATAGCACGAAAGGTTAAATATTGACGAAGAAATGGGGCGAAAGGTCTTAAAATCGACTAACTAATGGGGCAAACATCTTAACATCTGAAAACTAATGGGGCTAAACATGAGGGAGAAAGTGGTCCAGAAAACCGGAGGGATGAGAGCATTTATTGGCTCATTTATATATTTTTTTGTATTTTGTTTAGTTTCCTCCCTAGACCTCCATCAGTCTTAAAAGATCACCCCCAAGACCCTTCTTCAAGATAAATGTGTACATTTTTCGGTAGAAAAATGTTCCAGCCGAAGGTCGATTCCTCGCTATCGCTCGGCAGGAAAAAATTATACTCCTAAATGACACGAACCGTCTTAATATTGACATAGAAATGGGGCCGAAAGGTCTTAAAAATCGTCAAACCAATGGGTCGAACGTCATAAAGTCTGAACACTAATGGGGCTAAATATGAGGGAGAAGGGGGACCAGAAAAACGACCCATCTCCCCTTAAAACAAATACCCTCATGACCTCCCCTTCCAGATAAATATGGCCTTCTTAAGGGGGGTGACCTGCTTAAGGGGAGTGACCTGCTTAAGGGGAGTGACCTGCTTAAGGGGAGTGACCTGCTTAAGGGGGGTGACCTGCTTTTGGTTATTTCTGTCCTTTTCTCTCTTTCTCTGGCTTGTATCCATTCGGCCCCATTCAGCCAACTATTTTAAGACGTTTTTCCCCATCTAGGTGTCGATTTCTTCCTGGCGAGCGATAGCGAGCCAGCATTATATGAAGACATCCGGCTTCGCCGGAGACATTTTTCTATCGAAAAATGTACAAATTTAGCCTGCTGTCAAACAAAATTAAAAAATATGCTGGCTCGCTACCGCTCACCAGTAAAAAAATGACACCTGGATGGGGATAAACGTCTTAAAACAGTAGGCTGAATGGGGCCAAATGGATACAAGCCAGAGAAAGATAGAAAAGGACAGCAATAACAAAAGCAGGTGACCCCCCTTAAATGAGATAGTTCGAAGCTTGTTAACTGCTGGAGGTCCTTCTTAAACTGAATACAATCGTCTAATAGTAGCCAGAATAAACATTTAAAGGACCTCGCCGGTACAGAAGGGGTTAAATGGCACGAAAAGTCTTAAAATTGACAGAGATTTGGGGCGAAAGGTCTTAAAATCTCTTTAACTAATCGGGAGCATGTCGTAAAGTATCATAACCAATAGTGCTAAACATGAGGGAGAAGGGGGCATAACACAAATAAATACACACACACACACACACTCTCTCTCTCTCTCTTAAATCACGCAATATGCCACTTGGGGGAAAAAATCTCCCAAAACCCACCCGGGATTCGAACCATGGACACTTAGATCAACTGGCAAACGGGTTACCCACTGCCTCAACCTGGCCATAGATAGACAGACAGAGAGACAGACAGACTGACAGACTGACAGACTGACTGACTGACTGACTGACTGACTGACTGACTGACTGAGAGTGTGTGTGTGTTAGTATGAATATGTGTATGTGTTAGTATGAATGTGTGTTAGTGTGTATGTGTGTGCTACAAGAATTGATCGTCTATACTGGGCCTGTGACGTCACAAGAGTGTAAGTCCACCATCCAGTCTAGGCTAAGGATACTGGGGTGTGACGTCACAGGCCCGGTATAGACGATCCGCAAAATCCTTTATACCATTGTTAATAATTATTTCAGTGACATTGCATTTTACGAGATAATTATATGCAGGTTGGCGATTATTTTTCCATGTTTACCTCAACCCATGCACCCCCACCTTTAAGAGTTCTATCTTAGTACTACTACTACTACTACTACTACTACTACTACTACTACTACTACTACTACTACTACTACTACTACTACAACAACTACTATTACTACTACTGACTCTCACTCACTCACTCTCTCACTCACTCTCTCACTAAAAGCCTCCCATACCCCAATATAATGTTACACTCGCTCCACTGCAGTCATAATAACCGTCTATAGGAAGCTTCATACACACCACCCGCCAACCTCTTTACAGTACCAGGGTTTACACTATCTGGTCCGACGTCTTGGGGGTTATTGAGATATTTGGTATAAGGGGGTAGTGCTTGGTTTTTGGTCTATATATATATATATATATATATTTATTAATTTATTTTTTAGTTTCCTCGCTAGACCTCCATCAACCTTAGAAAAACACTCCCTAGACCCCGATTCAAGATAAATGTGTACATTTTTCGGTAGAAAAATTTCCCGGCCAAACGCCGGTGCCTTCTAAAATTAGAGGCTCGCTAACGCTCGCCAGAAAAAAATCGGCACCTAAAGGGAACGAAAGGTCTTTATATTGATAAAGAAATGAGGCGAAAGGTCTCAAAATCGCCAAACTAACGGAACGAACGTCTTAAAACCTCAAAATGAATATGGTAAACATGAGGGAGAAGGGGGTCCATCAAAAGCGAGTACTGTCCCCCTTATGATTATTGAGTACTTTGCTTGCCCTCGCCATTTTTGAGCAATTTATTTTAGTTGCTTATTTTATCAGTTTTATTTTATTAGTATATATGAAGGGTGTGCGCTCTGGTTTCGCTCTGCTGCATGTCTGCCTGCCGAGAGCGGAACCTCTCCGGGCGGTCGGGGGCTGGGGGAGTGCTGGAGGGGACCTTGGTAACCCTGGTCTCTGGGTCTTCTCCTGGATGACCTGGATGTGTGTGAATTTATATTTTTGCTTTTGTGTGTGCGCATTGTTTTCTGTTGTGACGTCCCTATTCGGGCTCTGTCTTGAGTCCCCCCCCCCCCCATTTTTTTTTTTTTTTTTTTTTTTTTTTTTTTAGGAAAAGTGGGGATTTGGCCTGAGTATATACATACATACATACATACATACATACAGTACATGCATACATACATACATACATACATACATGCATACATACATACATGCATACATACATACATACATACATGCATACATACATACATACATACATACATACATACATACATACATACATACATACATACATGCATGCATACATACATACATACATACATACATGCATACATACATACATACATACATACATACATGCATACATACATACATACATACATACATGCATACATACATATATATACATACATGCATACATACATACATGCATACATACATACATACATGCATACATACATACATACATGCATGCATACATACATTCATACATACATGCATGCATGCATACATACATACATACATACATACATACATAAATACATACATACATACATACATGCATACATACATACATACATGCATACATACATACATGCATACATACATACATACATACATACATGCATACATACATACATGCATACATACATACATACATACATGCATACATACATACATACATACATACATGCATACATACATACATACATACATACATACATGCATACATACATGCATATATACATGCATACATACATACATACATGCATATATACATGCATACATACATACATACATGCATATATACATGCATACATACATGCATGCATGCATACATACATGCATGCATACATACATACATGCATGCATACATACATACATGCATACATACATACATACATGCATGCATACATACATACACACATGCATACATACATGCATACATACATACATACATACATGCATACATACATGCATACATACATGTATACATACATGCATACATACATACATACATACATGCATACATACATACATACATACATGCATACATACATACATACATACATACATGCATACATACATACATACATACATGCATACATACGTACATACATACATACATACATACATACATACATGCATGCATACATGCATGCATGCATACATACATACATACATACATGCATACATACATGCATTCATACATGCATGCATGCAAACATACATACATACATACATGCATACATACTACATACATACATACATTCATGAATACATACATACATGCATACATGCATGCATGCATACATACATACATACATACATACATACATACATACACAGCCCGTAGCCTAGTAGGTAGAGCTCTCGTCTCACACACGAGGGGTCGGGGGTTCAATCCCCGGCCGGGCGGAGACAAATTGGGCTTTTCTCCTTTCATGTGTTAGCCTCAGTTCACCTAGCTGTAAATAGGTACCTGGAATAAGTGGACGACGTTGTGACGTCCCATCTGGGGTTGGCAAAAATGGTACAAGGCGAGATGGGTATCATATGGTTCACCCAAGCTGATGGCTACCTAAGCCTTCGGGCGAGACGGTACCGTCTATAGTGAGAATGGTACCATACAGATCCACCCTAAGCCTTCGTTTCCGATGTCGCCAATTGGCTAAAACTACAGACTACACACACATCCACAGCCATTCCAACGATACATATAACACCTACACATATAGGAGGCGGGAAATAACGAGCATGCTCACTCCCGCAATACAACTAGAGTAAGTACAACTAGAGTAAGTACATACATACATACATGCATACATACATGCATACATACATACATAGATGCATACATGCATACATACATACATACATGCATACATACATACATGCATACATACATACATGCATACATACATACATACATATATGCATACATACATACATGCATGCATACATACATGCATACATACATACATACATACATACATACATACATGTATACATACATACATACATGCATTCATACATACATACATACATGCATGCATGCATACATACATACATACATACATACATACATACATACATGCATACATACATACATACCGGTACATGCATACATACATGCATACATGCATACATACATAGATGCATACATACATGCATATATACATGCATGCATACATACATACATACATGCATGCATGCATACATACATGCATACATACATACATACAAAGGAAGTACAAAGGAAGTACAAAGGAAATCAAGCAACAACAGATCTAGTGACCCTTCTAGGTTGCTTGTCCTCCAAAACACTGAGGATCAAGTGTCCAAACAGTGGTTTAGAGTGGGTAAGGGAACATTGGAAAGGGAACTACTGCCCTGCCACTAACGTGGCAGGACTAGGAAGTTAGTAGGGGACATATGGGTTAGTAACTGAGGGGAGGATAAAGTTATTCATTTACAAACGCAGTCAGTCGCGGGTTTGATGCGAGATATTTGTCTAGGCGGAATTTAAATGAATCAACGGTGCTGCAGTCTATAACGTCTCGGGGAAGCCCATTCCACAAGTTGACAACTCGATTGAAGAAGAAATTCTTAGATTCGTGCGAGTTAAAAGATTTACCAATAATTTTGCAACCGTTTCCCGCGTGTAATTAGATTGGTCGATAGTGAAGTACTTACTACAGTTCATATTGTCGATGCCTTTGATGATTTTGAACACTTGAATTAAGTCGCCTCTTAATCTGCGCTGGGTTAAAGGAAATAGATTTAATTCTCTAAGACGCTCTTCGTATGGTTTGTTCTTTAGGCTAGGTATCATTTTGGTAACTCTACGTTGAACTCGTTCTAGCTTGTTTATATCTTTTTGGTAATAAGGGCACCAGGATTGAACGCAGTATTCCAGAAGAGGGCGGACTAAGGAATTGTAAAGGGTTAGGATAACTTCTTATACATACATGCATTCATACATACATGCATACATACATACATACATGCATACATGCATGCATGCATGCATACATACATACATACATGCATACATACATGCATACATACATACATACATACATGCATACATACATGCATACATACATACATGCATGCATGCATTCATACATACATACATACATACATGCATGCATACATGCCTACATACATACATGCCTACATACATACATACATGCATGCATACATACATACATACTTGCATACATACATACATACATACATACATGCATACATACATACATACATGCATACATACATACATACATACATGCATGCATACAAGCATACATACATACATGCATACATACATGCATGCATACATACATACATACATGCATACATACATGCATACATACATACATGCATACATACATACATACATGCATTCATACATACATGCATACATACATACATGCATACATACATACATACATACATACATACATGCATACATCCATACATACTTGCATACATACATACATACATACATACATGCATACATACATACATGCATACATACATGCATACATACATACATACATGCATACATACATACATGCATGCATACATACATGCATACATACATACATACATGCATACATACATACATACATACATGCATACATACATGCATACATACATGCATGCATGCATGCATACATACATACATACATACATGCATACATACATACATGCATGCATACATACATACATACATGCATGCATACATACATACAGGCATACATACATACATGCATACATACATACATGCATACATACATACATGCATACATACATGCATGCATACATACATGCATGCATACATACATGCATGCATACATACATGCATACATATATACATACATACATGCATACATACATACATATATACATACATACATGCATACATACATACATGCATACATACTGTACATACATGCATACATACATACATGCATACATACATACATACTTGCATACATACATACATACATACATACATACATAGATGCATACATACATATATGCATACATACATACATACAAGCATACATAGATTCATACATACATACATGCATACATGCATGCATACATACATACATACATGCATACATACATACATGCATACATACATACATACATGCATGCATACATACATGCATACATACATGCATACATACATACATGCATGCATGCATACATACATACATGCATACATACATACATACATGCATACATACATGCATACATACATACATGCATACATACATACATACATACATACATGCATGCATACATACATACATACATACATACATGCATACATACATATATACATGCATGGATACATACATACATACTTACATACATGCATACATACATACATGCATACATACATGCATGCATACATACATGCATGCATGCATGCATACATACATACATACATACATGCATGCATGCATACATACATACATACATACATACATGCTTGCATACATACATACATACATGCATGCATACATGCATGCATGCATACATACATACATACATACATACATGCATGCATACATATATACATCCATACATGCATACATACATACATGCATACATACTGTACATACATGCATACATATATACATCCATACATGCATACATACATACATGCATACATACTGTACATACATGCATACATACATACATGCATACATACATACATACTTGCATACATACATGCATACATACATACATACATACATAGGTGCATACATACATACATACATGCATGCATACATACATACATACATACATACATACATGCATACATACATACATACATGCATGCATGCATACATGCATGCATACATACATGCATACATACATACATACATGCATACATACATACATACATACATACATGCATGCATACATACATGCATACATACATACATACATACATGCATACATACATGCATACATTAATACATACATGCATACATACATACATGCATGCATACATACATACATACATGCATACATACATGCATACATACATACATATATGCATGCATACATACATGCATACATACATACATACATACATGCATACATACATACATACATGCATGCATGCATACATACATGCATGCATACATTTTTTTTTTTTTTTAAGAGACAATGAACGGAGGAAGGAAAAACACAGATAAAACAAAAAGGTCCATGTGCCTAAAGGCATCCTCCATTCATAAAATGTTTGTAACAACTGGATTTAAACATTTGTAGATTGTAAGTTTGTGGAAAGCAATTCGAGGGAAGTGAATTCCAAAGAGTAGTAGCTCTGGGGATAAATGAATTCTGATAAGCAGAAGTTCTGCATTGTGGAGGAGAAAGTGTAAATTCATGGGCGCTCTCAGCTGCCCTAGTTCTACGGGGAAAGATGTGGAGAGGCGGCACAATTGAAGCAAGTTCCTCGGAACAATTGCTGTGAAAATATCTGTAGAATAATGCAAGGGATGCAACGTTTCTTCGTATGGCTAATGTAGGAAGGTCCTGTGTGATTGCAGGGTTATTGATTAATCTAATAGCTTTATTTTGAATTTTGTCCAACTGCCTCAATGCAACCACTCCACTTCCACCCCACAGAGGTGAACAGTAATCCATCTGAGAGCTCACATGACTTTTATATATTACGGCCAACTGCTCGTCAGTGAAGAATTCTCGAACTCTGTACAGGAGTCCCAGTTTTTTAGAGGCATTCTTAGCAATGCTTCTAACATAATGTGTCCAGCTCAAGTTAGTAGTTAATGTTACACCGAGAATGTCAATACTAGGGGAAGTGGGAATATTTACATCATTAACAAATATGGGAGTCAGTGAGATTCTGTCGGTTAGAAAATTGAATGTACTTGGTTTTCTGTGCATTAAAGGAAACTAGATTCTCTTGTCCCCATTCATCAATTCTAGAAAGGTCCTGGTTCAGAGAAATTGCAGTGTTTATTTTTGAATTTATAAGATCGGGTTGGGTGAAAGAATTGGTAAATGTGAAGGAACTGTGGAGTGTTGAGTCATCTGCGTAGGAATGTATTGGATTATGAGTGGTAGATATGAGATCATTGATATGAATGAGGAACAGAGTTGGGGCCAAAACTGATCCCTGGGGAACACCAGCATTTATTGAGTGAAATTGAGAATAAAGGCCATCTACCATTACACATATTTTTCTGTTATGAAGATAAGAAGAAATTAGTGGAACTAATGATGCAAGGCCGTAGTGTGACATCTTCGACAATAAGGATTGATGCCAGACTCTATCAAATGCCTTTGATATATCCAGTGCTATTGTATGTGTTTCACCATGTTGGTCTGTAGCTTGGTTGATTTGATGCGTAAGAAGGCAAAGAATGTCTGCAGTTGATCGACATCGTCTAAAACCATATTGCCTATCACTGATTAATTTATTATTCTCCAGATGCTTAATTATGTGATTATTTAATATAATTTCAAAAACTTTGCCAAGAGTGGAAGTTATAGCTATTGGTCTGTAGTTTGATGGATCTGAAGAGGCACCTTTTTTAGGAACTGGATGGATGTTTGCTTCTTTCCAGGGTACTGGGAAGCATGAGGTATGAGTACACAGACGGAAAAATTTTGCCAATACAGGAGCGAGCACCAAGGAGCAATTCTTAAGTACTATTGGAGGAATTTCATCTGGACCAGGAGCCTTATCTACTGAGAGATTCTGCAAAATAGTTTTGACATGTCTGGTGTGGATCTTAAGTGAGGGAATTTCAGGCGAATTAAAATTAAGTACAGGGACATCTTGATTTATTTCATCTAAGGTTGAGTTGGTGGAGAAAATATCCGCAAGAAGGTTAGCTTTACCTCGTGGGTCACTTACAAGATTGCCAGTCGGAGATTTTAATGGTGGAATGGATGAAGCAGTAGTGAAGTTGGATTTAAATGAGTTAAGAGTAGACCAAAATATTTTGTTATCATTTGGATTATTTAGAAGTTTATTTGCCTGCTTATGGAGAAAGTTTGATTTAGTTAGGTTTAATACAGTTTTGGCATGATTTCTGATGTTTCTAAAGTAATTAAAGGCTTCATGTGTTTTTGATCTCGTGAATGCATTGTAGGCTATTGCTTTTTGTTCAGTTACTCTAGCACAATTATGGTCAAACCATTTAGGTGAATTAGATCTTTTACTGTACTTTTGATGAGGAATAAAAGTTTCCATTCCAATTTTTACAAAATCTTGTATGTGGCTCAAGGTGGAGTGTGCATCATTAGAAAAGAAAGAGGTCCAGGGAATATCAATAAAGAAACCTTGAAGACCCTCCCAGTCTGCCCTATCGTAATGCCATTTAGTCACCAAAACAGGTTCAGAGTGGGAAGGTGTGGTAGGTGATAGACAGGTGGCCTGTATCAGACAGTGATCAGAAGATCCAAGTGGGGACCTCACTGTAACATCATAATTTTCTGAATTGGTTGTTAAAAATAAGTCCAGTAGGTGGGAATTATGATTAGGATTATCTGGTACACGGGTGGGTTGGTTGACTAGTTGAATGAGATTAAATGAGTCTGCAAATAGCTCACATTCAAGACCAGCATCATCAGTCCTGGCTGAATGAGTGAGCCATTCAACATTATGGACATTAAAATCACCCAACACAGTGATTTCAGAAGAAGCATTTAAGTTGAGGACACTGAGTTGTGAGGACAGAGAATCAAAAAGACTTTGCTCTGGAGGAGTATTTGGGGAACGGTAGATGCAACACATGTATTTAAATTTACCAGCAGAAATTAATTTGTATATAGAATAATCAAAATAGGGACAATTGAAACTAGTAACCTCCTCCAGGGCAATTTCAGATTTTGCGAAGCAACACACCACCTTTAGGTCTGAAATTTTGGAGCAGTTGATAACCTGGAAAATTAAATCTAGATGTGTCAGATGTAGATGTTACTTGAGTCTCTGTCAAAAAAAGGAGAGTAGGGGATTCTGCTTGAAGAAATTGGTGTACAGAATTGATGTTAGAGTGAAGTCCCCTTATATTACTAAAGAAATAGCTGTACTGACAAGCAGCTTTGGGACGTTGCAATGCTCTTGACACAGTCGCATGATGACGACCGGGAGGGCCCTGTGTCAATAACCCAACCCTGCCCATACATACATACATACATGCATACATACATACATGCATACATACATACATACATACATGCATACATACATACATACATAGTTTCTTCCCTAATTTAACAAAACACCTTCCCGAATTTCCTTCCAACTAAAATATAATGCCCCACTCAAATATAATGCCCACTCAAATATAATGCCCACTCAAATATAATGCCCACTCAAATATATTGCCCACTCAAATATAATGCCCACTCAAATATAATGCCCACTTAAAGAGAATGCCCACTCAAATATAATGCCCACTTAAAGAGAATGCCCACTCAAATATAATGCCCACTCAAATTTAATGCCCACTCAAATATAATGCCCACTCAAATATAATTCCCACTCAAATAGAATGCCCACTCAAATAGAATGCCCACTCAAATAGAATGCCCACTCAAATAGAATGCCCACTCAAATAGAATGCCCACTCAAATAGAATGCCCACTCAAATAGAATGCCCACTCAAATAGAATGCCCACTCAAATATAATGCCCACTCAAATATAATGCCCACTCAAATAGAATGCCCACTCAAATATAATGCCCACTCAAATAGAATGCCCACTCAAATAGAATGCCCACTCAAATAGAATGCCCACTCAAATAGAATGCCCACTCAAATATAATGCCCACTCAAATACAATGCCCACTCAAATACAATGCCCACTCAAGTACAATGCCCACTCAAATACAATGCCCACTCAAATACAATGCCCACTCAAATATAATGCCCACTCAAATATAATGCCCACTCAAATAGAATGCCCACTCAAATAGAATGCCCACTCAAATAGAATGCCCACTCAAATAGAATGCCCACTCAAATAGAATGCCCACTCAAATTTAATGCCCACTCAAATTTAATGCCCACTCAAATGTAATGCCCACTCAAATGTAATGCCCACTCAAATGTAATGCCCACTCAAATAGAATGCCCACTCAAATAGAATGCCCACTCAAATAGAATGCCCACTCAAATAGAATGCCCACTCAAATAGAATGCCCACTCAAATAGAATGCCCACTCAAATAGAATGCCCACTCAAATATAATGCCCCCTCAAATATAATGCCCCCTCAAATAGAATGCCCAATCAAATAGAATGCCCACTCAAATAGAATGCCCACTCAAATATAATGCCCCACTCAAATATAATGCCCCACTCAAATATAATGCCCCACTCAAATATAATGCCCCACTCAAATATAATGCCCCACTCAAATATAATGCCCCACTCAAATATAATGCCCACTCAAATATAATGCCCACTCAAATAGAATGCCCACTCAAATAGAATGCCCACTCAAATATAATGCCCACTCAAATATAATGCCCACTCAAATATAATGCCCACTCAAATATAATGTCCCACTCAAATATACTAAATTATCGAAAGCTGAGAAATTGAATGGCAAACTAAACTAAATTGAATAAGCTTCCAAAATTATTAAGGGACCCCACCTCGCTTTTTTTATCTTTCTCTCCCTCTCTCTTTGGCTTGTATATATTCGGCCCCATTCAGCCTACTGTTTTAAGACGTTTACCCCCATCCAGGTGTTAATATTTTCCTGGCGAGCGGTAGCGAGCCAGCATATATCTTTTTGTTTTGACAGCAAGCTAAATTTGTACATTTTTCGATAGAAAAATGTCTCCGGCGATGCCGGATTTCTCCATATAATGCTGGCTCGCTATCGCTCGCCAGGAAGAAATCGACACCTGGATGGGGATAAACGTCTTAAAACTGTTGGCTGAATGGGGCCGAATGGATACAAGCCAGGGAAAGAGAGAAAAGGAGAGAAAGATAAAACAAAAACGTTGACCCTAAAAACTAAACTAAATTGAATTAGCTTCCAATATTCAATGGGCAACTAAACTAAACTAAACTAAACTAAATTAAATGGGCAACTAAACTAAACAAAATCACCCCCCAAAATAGGGATAAAGTCAAGTGAATTATTAAGGGGGTCACTGTTTTTATTTTATCTTTTTCTTCCTTTTCTCTCTGTCCCTGGCTTGTATCCAGTGGGCCCCATTCAGCCAACTGTTTTAAGACTTTTATCCCCATCCAGGTGTCGATTTTTTCCTGGCGAGCGATAGCGAGCCAGTATTGTATGGAGAAATCCGGCTTCGCCGGAGAAATTTTTCTATCGAAAAATGTACAAATTTAGGTTGCTGTCAAAACAAAAATATATATATGCTGGCTCGCTACCGCTCGCCAGGAAAATATTGACTTCTGGATGGGGATAAACGTCTTAAAACAGTAGACTGAATGAGGCCAAAAAGAGAGGGAGAGAAAGATTAAAAAAAAGCGAGGTGGGCCCCCTTAAGTGCAGGAGAAAGGCAACACTCAGCCAACAGCTTTAGTTCACTAATGACTTTAAAGACTGACCCGGCATGAGAGTGAGAGTGAGAGTGAGAGTGTGTGTGTGTGAGAGTGAGAGAGAGACAGATAGTGTAATAATAATAATAATAATAATAAACGGTTTATTAAAGAATGGCAGCCTCATGAGCTGAAAATACACATTTTACAATTTAGTGGATGAACATGAGATGTACAGATATGAGGATGGTAAGCTTAGTTTACAAACAAAAAAAACAATAATGATGCATGTGCAGAATACAAATTATCATAAAATAACCATGAGAGTAAGTGATATACAGTACATATACACATTTATTGACTTACTCATATACAGAACATGTGTGTGTGTGTGTGTGAGAGTGAGTGGAGGAGTGAGAGACAGAGAGTGAGGAGGGGAGTGCGAGAGTGTGTGTGTGTGAGAGAGAGAGAGTGTGTGTGTGTGAGAGAGAGTGTGTGAGGGAGAGAGAGAGCAATATTTCACAACTCCTTGACAGCCAGATGGCATACTTTGAGTAAAAGAGAAAGTAAGCGAGGAAATAAATTACATGCTCAATCTCTCTCTCTCTCTCTCCAATACATCCACTTCTTCCTTTATCAAATATTATCAGTCTCCATTTTCGTGTTGTTGTGTTTGTTGTTATTTTTCTTGTTGATGTTTGTTGTTTTTGTTTTTGTTTTTGTTGTTGTTTTTCTTGTTTTTCTTGTTGATGTTTGTTGATGTTTGTTGTTGGTGTTGTTGTTGTTGTTTATTTTTTCTTGTTGATGTTTGTTGTTGTCGTTGTTGTTTGTGTTGATGTTGTTTTTCTTGTTGATTTTTGTTTTCTTTTCTTGTTGATGTTTTTGTTGTTATTGTTGTTAGTGATGAGAGGAGGAAAGTGGAATAGACCATATTGATTGGACACTTATCTGAAAATGGTTAGGCCAGTAGTTGTGACCCATCCAAAAACCCGTGCCCCGTGAAAGCCAAAACTGCATACCTAACCTGAGAAACCCAAGCCGATGCAGGATTGGCTCGTTCTCTCTTCTGTTGCAACTCGAAATGCTTAGAAAAAATATATGTCCATATTATATCTTAATAAATAAAAGTCAATGTTTGTCAGTTACCCGACCTTTGTTACTAAACTCCTCCCACAGTTTTGGTGCCTGGTGGGAGTGTGGGGCACCGTTGGAAAGCCCAGGCTTTGGAGATGGTTTTAGGCGAGTTTAGTGGAAATCAGAGACACTTTTGTTTAATAAAATTTTCGGCAGAACTTATGTAGTATACGGGAGCGAAAGAAATGCGAAAAAAATGCGATAAAAATGGCCGTTTGGGGCAGAAGGAGGCCTCCGATCGAAAAGGTGTATGGAACGAAAGTTGTTCGCAGCCCCCCAAAATGGGGGTACGGATGAGGTCAGATAAAAAATCGGAGGTCATTTAGCGGCCGAAATCGAGGTCGCCGTTTAATGAGGCACAGGGAGGTCGAGGCCGGTGATTATGGTAGTAGTAGTACCGGTATTGTGATGATTGTGGTAGTAGTGATTGATGATGGTGATTATGGTAGTAGTAGTGGTGGTAGTAGTGATAGTGATTATGGTGATTGCCCGGGCAACGCCGGGTACCCCTGCTAGTATATATATATAAATTTGACCTTTACATTCTTATGATCATATGTTTATGTAAATTTGAGTTACAACTGTAATAGTGTATGTGTTTTAATGTGGGTGTTCATATATATATATATATATATATATATATATATATATATATATATATATATATATATATATTTTTTTTTTTTTTTTTTTTTTTTTTTTTTTTTTTTCCAACTTACTTCCTCTCGGGCATAGGCTGAGAGCCTTAACATTCACCGCTTTACAATGAACAGTGAAGCCCGTGAGGTCTTGTTCCAGTCTAGGGAGTGAGACATGTGAAGCACGTAGAGTACAACGAGCACCTGCCATCTTGCCTTCACATGAGGCACGGTGCTCACTCATGGCCCGAAACGACTCCATCTCTGAAGCCACCTCGTTCCCGTGCTTCACTGTCTCACCCCATACACTCGGACTCTCACACTTACACACACACACACACACAATGCCACCTGTTGAGCAGATAACTCACCAGGCATTGCACCCCTATAGCATATTTTGAATATGGGAATATTCATACAGTGCTATTTAATCAGGGAACAATGAGGGTATTTTATTGACGTTTCGGTGGGCTTGTGGTAATGCACTGATACCAGGTACAGCACAAATTCCATCCCAATAATATCTTCCCATTGATACATCAGGATTTGAACCCGGGACCTTTGGATTACCAGGTCAGTGGCAAGACCACTCCACCACGCCTCCCCTATATACACTTATATATATATATATAAGTGTGTATATATATATATATGTATATATACTATATATATATATATATACTGTATATATATATATATATAATATAATATATATATATTATATATATATAATATATATATATATATATATATTACTGTATATATATATATATATATATATATATATATAGATAGATAGATAGATAGATACATGTTTTGATATTAGTTTTTATAAACAAATAGTGTTGTACGGTTCATTTTACGGGTATATGATTTTGCAAGGGACGCCACACACAATACTGACACATATACTGTATATATATACTGACACATATACTGTATATATATACTGACACATATACTGTATATATATACTGACACATATACTGTATATATATATACTGACACATATACTGTATATATATATACTGACACATATACTGACACATACTGAATATATATACCGGTATGTATGTTCATTTTATATGTATTTTATTAAAGGTTAAGGGGAGGTATTTAGTTTGTTCCCTAGACCTCCATCAAGCTTAAAATTACCCCCTTGAGTCCCTTTCAAGATATATTTGTAAATTTTTCGGTAGAAAAATGTCCCGGCCAAAGGCCGGTTCCTCTTAAATTACAGGCTCGCTATCGCTCGCCAGGATAAAATTGACACCTGAATGGCACGAAAGGTCTTAATATGGGGTGAAAGTTCTTAAAATCGATAAACTAATGGGACAAAAGTTTTATAATATCAAAAGCAATGGGGCTAAACATGAGGGAGAAAGGGGTCAAGAAAACAATCCCTCAAGTGGAGACCTGCCCTTAACCCCTTCAGTACCGGTTACCTCTGATATTATATTCCGGCAACCAACGATTTTATTCAGTTTTCCAAGGGTCTCCAGCAATTAACAGGCGTCGAACTATCTCACTTAAGGGGAGTGACCTGCTTTTTTCTCTTTCTTGATTGTATCCATTCGGCCCCATTTAGCCTACTGTTTTAAGAAATTTTTCCCCATCCAGGTGTCGATTATTTCCTGGCGAGCGATAGCGAGCCAGTATTTTATGGAGAAATTTTATGGAGAAATTTTTCTACCGAAAAATGTACAAATTTAGCCAGCTGTCTAACTCATTATCCAAAATATGATGGCTCAATATCGTTCGCCAAGTATATCGACACCTGGATGGGGATAAACGTCTTAAAACAGTAGGCTGAATGGGGCCGAATGGATACAACCCAGAGAGATAAACAAGCAGGTCACCCTCCTTAGTGTTTGGTTTGGGGGTCTATGTATGTATTTATTGATATATTTTTGAGTTTCCTCGCTAGACCTCCATCAAGCTTTAAAAAAAACACCCCCTAGACCCCCTTTCAAGATAAATGTGTACATTTTTCGGTAGAAAAATGTCCCGGGCGAAGCCCGGTTCCTTCTAAAATTAGAGGCTCGCTTTCGCTCGCCAGGAAAAAATCGACACCTAAAGGGCTGAAGGGCACGAAAGGTCTTAATATTGATAACAACAAATGAGGCGAAAGGTCTCAAAATCGCCAAACTAACGGAACGAACGTCTTAAAACCTCAAAAGTAATATGCTAAACATGAGGGAGAAGGGGGTCCATAAAAAGCGAGTACCACCCCCTTAACCCATTCTCTGTGGGGTGTTTTGGGCTATTTAGGGCATATTCAGGCACTCTTGAATGGTAAATCAAGCATCTGCATTAAATTAACTGTATTCTGCCAAAAACTAGGCAAAAATAGCTTCAAAATTAGACCAGAACGGGCCTCGTACGTGGCCTGGTTCACCCGCAGCAGTGCCAGTGAAACGCGGGAAACCCGCTATTTGTTAGCACTCGCTCGCTTGGCTACACTGTTGTGAGAGGCAGTGAGAGACCCGCGCGAGACACAGTCTACCTCAGTGAGCCGCTCGCTGCTCTGAGGGTCGGAGGTGGGCCCCTCACGCTCCCGCCCACTGACACTCTATTTTTACGTTTTTTACAGGCTTTTAAAGCCTGGAAATTACTGTAACTTGCCAGGACGTTCCAGAACGTCACCCGCAGCCAAAGGGTTAAGGTACATGACGTTTGGGTTTGTAGTGGATAGTATTTGTGTTAATCATCTTTGGCAGGGAGAGAGAGAGAGAGAGAGAGAGGGAGTGAGAGAGAGAGAGAGTGGGAGTGAGAAAGAAATGGATAAAGACAGACGACGAAGCAAGAGAGAGAGAGAGTGTGTGAGAGAGAGAGAGAGAGAGAGAGAAACGGATAAAGACAGACGACGAAGCAAGAGAGAGAGAGAGAGAGATTGGGAGTGAGAGAGAAATGGATAAAGACAGACGACGAAGCAAGAGAGAGAGAGAGAGAGAGAGTGTGTGAGTGGGAGTGGGAGTGAGTGAGAGAGAGAGAGAGAAAAAAACGGATAAAGACAGACGACGAAGCAAGAGAGAGAGAGAGAGAGTGGGAGTGAGAGAGAAATGGATAAAGACAGACGACGAAGCAAGAGAGAGAGAGAGAGTGTGAGTGGGAGTGAGAGAGAGAGAGTAAGTGAGTGAGAACGGATGAAGAGAAGTACAAAGGAGTACAAAGGAAATCAAGCAACAACAGGTCTAGTGACCCTTCTAGGTTGCTTGTCCTCCAAAACACTGAGGATCAAGTGTCCATACAGTGGTTTAGAGTGGGTAAGGGAACATTGGAAAGGGAACTACTGCCCTGCCACTAACGTGGCAGGACTAGGAAGTTAGTAGAGGACATATGGGTTAGTAACTGAGGGGAGGATAAAGTTATTCATTTACAAACGCAGTCAGTCGCGGGTTTGATGCGAGATATTTGTCTAGGCGGAATTTAAATGAATCAACGGTGCTGCAGTCTATAACGTCTCGGGGAAGCCCATTCCACAAGTTGACAACTCGATTGAAGAAGAAATTCTTAGATTCGTGTGAGTTAAAAGATTTACCAATAATTTTGCAACCGTTTCCCCGCGTGTAATTTGATTGGTCGATAGTGAAGTACTTACTACAGTTCATATTGTCGATGCCTTTGATGATTTTGAACACTTGAATTAAGTCACCTCTTAATCTGCGCTGGGTTAAAGGAAATAGATTTAATTCTCTAAGACGCTCTTCGTATGGTTTGTTCTTTAGGCTAGGTATCATTTTGGTAACTCTACGTTGAACTCGTTCTAGCTTGTTTATATCTTTTTGGTAATAAGGGCACCAGGATTGAACGCAGTATTCCAGAAGAGGGCGGACTAAGGAATTGTAAAGGGTTAGGATAACTTCTTTGGATTTATGCTCAAATGACCTGCCTATAAAGCCAATTATTTGTTTGCCTTCTTAACAACTTCTGAACATTGTTGACTCGGTTTTAGGTTACTCGATATTGTTACTCCCAGATCGGTTTCTCTGTTTCATTCTTAAGCTGAGTGCCATTCATCGAATAGTTTGCTTTCTCATTTAGGTATCCGATATGTAGTACTTTACATTTATCCGCATTGAAACTCATTTGCCAAATTTGGGCCCAACATGACAATTTATCTAGATTGTGTTGCATATCGTCAACTTGTTCTTTTGAGAGTACGCTATTTGCAATTTTTGTATCGTCAGCAAATTTTGAGATTGTACAGGTGAGGCCCTCATCTATGTCGTTGATGTAAATTAGAAAGAGAATTGGTCCTAGTACCGATCCCTGGGGTACCCCGCTACTTACATTGGTCCATTTAGATGCCTTACCGTTTATGACTACTCTTTGCTTTCTGTCGCTGAGCCAATTTTCTATCCATTTCAACACACCGTCTTGTATTCCATGCGCTTTTAGTTTTAGCAGTAAACGTTTGTGGGGAACTTTGTCAAAGGCCTTTTGAAAATCAAGGTATATAATATCTACAGCTTTACTCTCATCGTAGAGGTTGAGGATATCGTGGAAGAAGTCTAAGAGGTTTGTTAAACAGGAACGTTTTTTACGAAAGCCGTGTTGAGTATCTTTAAGTATGTTATTTTCCTCTAAGTGATTTACGAGTCTGTCTCGTATGACCGTTTCTAGCATTTTACATACAACTGAGGTTAAGCTAATTGGACGATAGTTACTGGGTAGGGATTTGCTGCCTTTTTTGAATATCGGTGTTACGTTGGCTAGCTTCCACTGATCAGGCATAGTTCCAGACTGCAAGGATTTATTGAATAGTAATGTCAGTGGGTTGGAGAGCTCATCCTTAGCTTCCTTCAGAACTCTAGGCGAGATTGTATCAGGTCCAGGCGTTTTATTTACCTTGAGTTTATCTAAACAATTCAATACTTCTCTCTCTGTAACGGTGATATTGCTTAGAACATCTGAATTATCAATCTGAATCGGCGATGGTGTAGGGATATCACTGAGGTCTTCTGTTGTAAAAACTGATGCAAAGAAGGTATTGAGGGCATTACTCATTTGTACTTCGTTTTTGGTGTATTCTCCATTTTCATCGACTAACGGTCCAACAGTTGAAGTAACTACTTTTTTCTTTCTGATATAACTATAGAATTCTTTCGGGTTTGTTTTACTTTGATTCGCAATATGTAACTCTAAGGTCTTTTTACTTTGCTTAATTAACTTTTTGGCTTTGCGTCGTAGCTCTACAAATTTCACCCGTTCTTCGTCATTTTGTGAGGATTTTAATCTATCATTAGCAAATTTTTTAGCAAGCAGGCAGTTTGAAATATCTTTATTCCACCATTTGGGCTTATTATTATGGCCTGGACGCCGTATTTTCGATGGTATGCAGTCTTTCACTGCTTTTAGGTAAGTGGTTTCGAATAACTTCCAAGATGTATTTATGTCATTATTGTTAATTAAAAAGCTCCAGTCAGTTTCTTTAAACATAGCTCTAAGTTTATGAAAGTTTGCTTTCTTGAAATTAGGGACTTTTTCGATGCTACTATTTGGTTCGTTACTAGTAAACTTTAAAGTGAAAGTTATCGTACGATGGTCGCTGTTACTGAATTCATCACCAACATTCAAATTCTCTATTAATTCTTCTTTTGTTGCAAGTACAATGTCAAGAACGTTATTACGACGGGTCGGCGTTCGAACAAATTGATAAAGCGAACTCTCTTGCAAGTTCGTATACAAGTAATGTCCGGAGTGTGAAGTAAGAGTATCGCCCCACTTGGTCACAGGTAAATTAAAGTCGAGAGATAACGAGCTCTAGATGAAGATAGACAGCAGAGAGAGAGAGAGAGAGATAGATAACGAGCTCTAGATGAAGATAGACAGCAGAGAGAGAGAGAGAGAGAGATAGATAACGAGCTCTAGATGAAGATAGACAGCAGAGAGAGAGAGAGAGAGATAGATAACGAGCTCTAGATGAAGATAGACAGCAGAGAGAGAGAGAGAGAGATAGATAACGAGCTCTAGATGAAGATAGACAGCAGAGAGAGAGAGAGAGATAGATAACGAGCTCTAGATGAAGATAGACAGCAGAGAGAGAGAGAGAGAGATAGATAACGAGCTCTAGATGAAGATAGACAGCAGAGAGAGAGAGAGAGAAAGAGAGAGAGATAACGAGCTCTAGATGAAGATAGACAGCGAGGAAGGAGAGATGGATTTTCTGAGACAGTGATGGAAGGATGGATAGGTAATGAGAGAGATAGAGTGAGAGAGTGTGTGTGTGAGAGAGAGATAGAGAGTGAGTGTGAGAGAGAGTGAACGGGAGTAAGAGAGAGAGAGATAGAGAGTGTAAGACAGAGTGATAATGTTAGTGAGAGAGGGAGTGTGTGTGTGTGTGTGAGAGAGAGAGAGAGAGAGTGTGTGTGTTAGAGCAAGTAAGAGAGAGAGAGAGTGAAAGTGAGTGTGTGTGAGAGAGAGGCTGCTAGGATATACCGGTACATCATGTTTTTAAGGAAGGTTTTGAAGCTATCCCTATAACTAACTCCAACCTTCTCATTAATTTTGACCTAATCAACTATTGACATTTCGTAGGTTCATTTCGCAGTTCGAGTGTTCGTATCGTTGAATGTACAGGTTCTTACCAATGTGTGTGAGCTCCTGCGATGTTCTTTATGCAAATATATCCGTTTAGGTTGAAGATGTACAGATCCAACCAGCTATATATTTGTTATACCAGGTTTTTGCTGGGGATTTTTAGTTTGGTCCCTAGATATCCTTCAAGCTTAAGATTACTCCCCCTTGAGCCCCTTTCAAGATAAATTTGTACATTTTTCGGTAGAAAAATGTCCCGGCTGAAAGCCGGTTCCTCTTAAATCAAAGGCTCGCTATCGCTCGCCTGGATAAAATCGACACCTAAAAGGCACGAAAGATTTTAAAATTGACAGAAATGGGTTGAAAGTTCTTAAAATAGTCAAAATAATGGGGCAAACGTCTTAAAATTAGAAAAACAATGGGGCTAAACATGAGGGAGAAAGGAGTCAAGAAAAAAATCCCTCAAGTGGACATCTCCCCTTAACTGGACTAATTAGGTAGGTTCTTACTTGACTGAACACATGCACAAAGGTAATAAAGGATACATATAATACAGAGTACAAGCATAGGTTATATTATTCAGTGTAACTATAGTATGATGTACAGTCGCGCTAATAAGTCATGTCTCGGCACCAAGTATGTTTTGATCAATAATTGGTATCGGCAATATCTAAGCTGCATTTCTTCATATCGAGTGAAATATACAAACATGTTCCTACACTTACCCACCCTATTCAACATCTGGCAGACATTAATACAGCACAGAGCAAGCCAAACGTAATGACAGCTGGGACATGACTTATTAGCGCGACCGTACAGTTACTGTCAGACATGGATAGGTCAATATATACAAGTTGCAGAGCACGAACGAGGATCCACAATAAGTTCTAGAGGGATGACGCTGTACACTTTTGAGGTTACACTAATCACTTCCACCGATAAGGCGCTTCCGTGGCACTTCCGACGAGGTTCTTGGGCCGTGGTGTTGATGACAGCAGGATGCAAGATGTTGTAGAACTCTCGGGTTTGGGGTCTTGAATCAAGTTGTTCCGTTATACCAGAGTGTTATACGTAACATATCATCGGATTAACACGTAGAGAAATTATACTAGTCTTGTACTTTCTCGCTCAACTATCCTGACCTTCATAAGAGTTTAATTAAGAACCTTACAGTACTCTCGGGTGGATGGGACTCGTTAGCCTTGGTCGGCAACTCATCTAGGGGAGACAACCTTATACAAATCCGGGTGGATGGGACTCGTCAGCCTTGGTTGGCAACCTGTCTAGGGGAGTAAACCTGATACAAATCCGTACTGCTTACCTAATGGTAAGGCTGGTTAGTGGGTGGATTAGCCGAACACCGCTGTAGAAAAATAGTGCTAACAAGATGCACAGAGGGCCTCGGAGTCGGACGGATCCTAAATTGAGTGGTCAATCCTGTAAGTCCTTCACTAAACTGGCTCGGGTTGTCCCTCTCACAGGGAATAGGTCCGCTTGGGGGCATTCTGTGTATGGCCACCCTCGTAATGGGAGTAAGGCGTCCGGCAATAGATAGATAGATAGACAGTACTCTTGGGTTTGGGGTCTTGAATGAATGTGAGTCTGTTCTGCCAGTGCTATACATATCATATCATATCATCGGACTAACGTAAATGGGTTGATATGTAACGTCTCTTATTTGTCCTGGCCTTTATAAGAGTCTTTATAAGAGTCTTTATAAGAGTCTTTCAAGGACTTTTGGATGGGTTTATTTGGGCCTTTTAACCCTCTCCGACATATGACGCGATTTTGAGCCTATTAGGGATACTTTAAAACCTTTGTTACCATCAGGGGTATTTAGAAACCTTTAGTTTAGTTACTTCAACCTCTGCAGTTGTCTTTGAGTTAGCTGTGGGCAGAAAACTAATTTTGGAGAGGTAATTATAAGTGAGAGAATTCTATTTCTTATTGCTAATCTGGCAACCTCTGCATCATATGAGTCTGAAAGGGTTAAGCATATGTGTCTTATTGCCAATGCCTGGGACAACGTACCGTATGGACTCTATGCAGAGTGCCGTTATGCAGTTGCTACAGTATCTCGCAAGCCCCAACTTATCAGAAGCCAATTGCCAGTGCATCAATTTCTAATAAGTACCAGAATGGGGTCAGTTTACTACCGCTAATGCGCAACGTCAGTACAGCTTTCTTTAGCGACAGTAATTCCTAATAATCGAGGCAGAAGAATTAATATTGAGTTGCCACCCTGGTGATTCAATAACAATTCCTTTGTTGAGCCAAGATCTAAAAATCCTCAATAAACCTTTATATTCATATTTTTTTCACCAACCAACATTATTTCTAAACTCAATTATTGAAATCAACCAATACACATGTGGCACTCCAAGGACTCGAACCTAGGATGCTCACACCTATATTCCGCGCATTTATGCATTTCGCTATCAAGACAGTTAAAGAATTATGCACAATCCTACAATTTATTAAGCAGTTTCGAATCCTGCATATTAATCTGAGCATGTACGTACATACATTCCACCTGTGCTATGGTAGCCTAATGTATAGACGAATGGAAGGAGTAGCCAGTGCTTTAATAGTTTATTGAGTATAGACAAATGGAAGGAGTAGCCAGTGCTTTAATAGTTTATTGAGTATAGACAAATGGAAGGAGTAGCCAGTGCTTTAATAGTTTATTGAGTATAGACAAATGGAAGGAGTAGCCAGTGCTTAAATAGTTTATTGAGTATAGACAAATGGAAGGAGTAGCCAGTGCTTTAATAGTTTATTGAGTATAGACAAATGGAAGGAGTAGCCAGTGCTTTAATAGTTTATTGAGTATAGACAAATGGAAGGAGTAGCCAGTGCTTTAATAGTTTATTGAGTATAGACAAATGGAAGGAGTAGCCAGTGCTTTAATAGTTTATTGAGTATAGCCCAAATCATCCAGCTCTTAAAATATCTTCCAGTGAAGTATGTTTTAAGAGCTTTCCAACTGTTATAGATCTTAACTTTGCCTGTCAAAGTCTTATCGCTTGTGGCGTTTCTCCAGGTGTCCCTTCTCCGGGCGAGAAGGGCTGATGTGCTGGGAGGAGGGCCTGGGGCGGCTGGGGTAGCCCCTCTGGATTTCTCTATCACGGCGGTGGTGCGGCTTGGAGGAAGAAGGGCGCTTGGTGGTGGTGGTGGTGGTGTATGCAAGTTTTCACTTCCCTTACCTTCCTTCTGGTTGTTCTTTCTCCTGTGTCACTACTTGGATGGTTACTCGTGACTATTAGTCTGCCGTGGTGTAGTTGATTAAAGCGTCGGCTATCGTCCTGACGGTCGGCGGTTCGAGCCTTACCTTCCTTCTGGTTCTTCTTTCTCCTGTGTCACTACTTGGATGGTTACTCATGACTATTATGTCCTTTCCGGGTGTTGGAGGAAGTGCGGGCATGATAGAGGCAACTCGGGTGTATTCTGGTGGTGTGAGTCTTGGGGGTGTGGTGGCAAGGGTGGTATAATACTTCTTGGAGGTGTTGTGTTTCTACTCTCCTTGCTCTTTATTTCAATATTAATACATTTATATTATGTATTCATATTATACATAGCTGATTTGATATTAACATCAATCTAACAAGATATAATATTATTTGCATAAAGAAAATCGCAAGATCTCACGAACATTAGTTAGTAGCTATACAAGCTGCGTCATATCGGGATACAACCCATCAGGGCCTGGGATCTCACGAACATTAGTTAGTAGCTATACAAGCTGCGTCATATCGGGATACAACCCATCAGGGCCTGGGATCTCACGAACATTAGTTAGTAGCTATACAAGCTGCGTCATATCGGGATACAACCCATCAGGGCCTGGGATCTCACGAACATTAGTTAGTAGCTATACAAGCTGCGTCATATCGGGATACAACCCATCAGGGCCTGGGATCTCACGAACATTAGTTAGTAGCTATACAAGCTGCGTCATATCGGGATACAACCCATCAGGGCCTGGGATCTCACGAACATTAGTTAGTAGCTATACAAGCTGCGTCATATCGGGATACAACCCATCAGGGCCTGGGATCTCGCTAATTGAAAGGATTACATCGGACTTATCTCCTAGGAAACAAAATATCCTTGGCCAATTATTATCCAGCTTGGTACAGATTGTGGTTATAAATTCTGATAGGTACAGTTGAACACATAAGTTCTTCACCACCCTGGGATTTCCTTTATGTATGTAATACAAATTGCCGGGAACAGTTTCGAAATAATTGTTAAAAAGTAATTCACTCATCAGTTTGGAAGGATATGCAAAAGCATAAATTACAGTAAATCTGAACTTGACACGAAAATGGAACTTTGCAGTAAAGGACCCAAAAGAGGAAAACGAACCCCCAAGTTCGAACCTCGAAACCGAGAAAATATAATATTTTCGCAGTTTCGAGGTTCGAACTTGGGGATTGGTTTTCAGATGTTGGGTCCCTTACTGCAAAGTTCTATTTGGTGGCCACGGAATTGGGCCCATACGGGATTGGGCCCATACGGGAATGGGCCCATACGGGATTGGGCCCACGGGATAGGTTAAGTTAGGTTAGGTTCCAATCCCGTGGGCCCAATCCCGTCTGGGCCCAATCCCGTCTGGGCCCAATTCCGTATGGGCCCAATCCCTTATGGACCCAATCCCTATGGAACCTATTTTCGTGTCAAGTCCAGATCTACTGTAGTCTATGCCAAAGGAAATTTTATTTGAGATTTGATTATACCAGATTTATTTGCATAATGGTAAAGAACTTATTTCGACGACTGTACAGGATCGCAGTTGTATCGGGTTGAATTACATCTGATTAATGTGTTACCTGATGCTTTAAATTCCGAGCTTCGTTTAAGGGGGGTGACCTGCTTTTTGTTGTTTCCCCCCTTTTCTCTCTTTCTCTGGCTTGTATCCATTCGGCCCCATTCAGCCAACGATTTTAAGACGTTTATCCCCATCTAGGTGTCGATTTCTTCCTGGAGAGCGACAGCGAGCCAGCATTATATGAAGACATCCGGCTTCGCCGGAGAAATTTTTCTATCGAAAAATGTACAAATTTAGCCTGCTGTCAAACAAAACTAAAAAATATGCTGGCTCGCTACCGCTCACCAGTAAAAAATTGACACCTGGATGGGGATAAACGTCTTAAAACAATAGGCTGAATGGGGCCAAATGGATACAAGCCAGAGAAAGATAGAAAATGACAGAACAAAAACAGGTCACCCCCCCTAAACAGTTCGAGGTTTCAAACGCTTTCCCAGACTTCAGTCAAATTAAATAATGCCTATCCATACCCCCTTCAAGCTATATTAAATAATGCCTATCCAGACCCCCTTCAAGCTATATTAAATAATGCCTATCCAGACCCCCTTCAAGCTATATTAAATAATGCCTATCCAGACCCCCTTCAAGCTATATTAAATAATGCCTATCCAGACCCCCTTCAAGCTATATTAAATAATGCCTATCCAGACCCCCTTCAAGCTATATTAAATAATGCCTATTCAGACCCCCTTCAAGCTATAGTTGTACATTTGTTAACGAATAAAGTCGCTTTATCTTCTAATTATTATATTATCTTATTATCACCACACAAATGGGGTGAACCGTGAAACTATTAACCCTCTCCGACATATGACGCGATTTCGAGCCTATTGGGGATACTTTAAAGCCTTTGTTACCATCAGGGGTATTTAGAAACCTTTAGTTTAGTTACTTCAACCTCTGCAGTTGTCTTTGAGTTAGCTGTGTTGAGCCTATTGGGGATACTTTAAAGCCTTTGTTACCATCAGGGGTATTTAGAAACCTTTAGTTTAGTTACTTCAACCTCTGCAGTTGTCTTTGAGTTAGCTGTGGGCAGAAAACTAATTTTGGAGAGGTAATTATAAGAGTGAGAGAACTCTATTTCTTATTGCTAATCTGGCAACCTCTGCGTCATATGTGCGTGAAAGGGTTAACATCTCCAAACGAATGGAGCGAAACCGGGGAGGCATAAAAAGAACCCCCTTGTACCAAATAGGGTTAAGGGGAGATTTTCACTTGAGGGATTTTTTTCTTGACTCCTTTCTCCCTCATGTTTAGCCCCATTGTTTTCTAATTTTAAGACGTTCGCCTCATTATTTTGAGGATTTTAAGAACTTTCAACCCATTTCTATCAATTTTAAGACCTTTCGTGCCATTTAGGTGTCGATTTTATTCTGGCGAGCGATAGCGAGCCTGTAATTTAAGAGGAACCGGCTTACAGCCGCGACATTTTTCTACCGAAAAATGTACAAATTTATCTTGAAAGGGGCTGAAGGGGGTGTAATCTTAAGCTTGAAGGATATCTAGGGACCAAACTAAAAACCTTCCCTTAACCCTGGTGGAAGGAGGGATATCAGATCATGATGTGTATTTATGGTGTTGTTATCTTGGTGTTTATCTTATGTTGGCATCCATACACACATATGCACACACACACACATACGCACATACATACATACACACACACTGGTGGAAGGAGGGATATCAGATCATGATGTGTATTTATGGTGTTGTTATCTTGGTGTTTATACTTATGTTGGCAACCACACACACACATATGCACATACACACACACACACACACACTCACATATACTGTATATACACACACACACACACACACACACACACACACACACACACACACACACACAGACACACACAGACACATGCACACAGACAACCCCCCCCCCCACACACACAGATACCCATGCACACACACACGCATATATATATATATATATATATATATATATATATATATATATATACTATATACTCGTTTGTATTGTTAACTTACAATGGGGAAGGCATAAAGTTACATTTAGTTTTATTCGTAATTGATATAGTGTTGAAAGTTGCAGAACCAGGGTTATATGTTGCAAGAGAGAGAGAGTGGGTGTGTGTGTGTGTGTGTGTGTGAAGGCAAATCTAACTCTCCGTGATCAAGACAAGTTCAAAGAGACAGCCAGAGGGAGAGAGAGTGAGTGAGTGAGTGAGTGAGTGAGTGTGAGAGAGAGAGAGAGTGAGTGAGTGTGAGAGAGAGTGAGTGTGTGTGAAGGCAAATGTAGCTCTCCATGATCAAGACAAGTTCAAAGAGACAGCCAGAGGGAGAGAAAGTGAGAGTGAGTGTGTGAGAGAGTGAGTGAGAGAGAGAGAGAGTTCAAAGAGACAGCCAGAGGGAGAGAAAGTGAGAGTGAGTGTGTGAGAGAGTGAGTGAGTCTGAGAGAGTGTGTGAGTGAGTGAGTGAGTGAGAGTTACTTAGATGGATCCTATTTACAAAACACACAGTGTGTGTAAAAAAATAAATAAATCGGTTTATTTCAAGCCGGCAATTCAATGGGGCTGAAAATACACAGACCTAAGGGGAGATCTTCACTTGAGGGATTTTTTTCTTGACCCCTTTCTCCCTCATGTTTAGCCCCATTGCTTTTGAGATTTTAAGACGTTCGCCCTAGTAGTTTGGACATTTTAAGATATTTTGCCCTATTTCTGTCAATTTTAAGACCTTTCGTGCCATTAAGGTGTCGATTTTTTCCTGGCGAGCGATAGCGAGCCTGTAATTTAAGAGCAACCGGCCTCCGGCCGGGACATTTTTCTACCGAAAAATGTACAAATTTATCTTGAAAGGGGGTCTAGGGGGTGTAATTTTAAGGTTGATGAAAACGTAGGGAACAAACTAAATACCTCCCCTTAACCTAGCTCTTATCCTAAGGGATCAACAGACTGATCATGGCTGCTAACGATGGCGCCTACATACCCCCGAGGGAGTAGGACGTGGGCAGGAGACTTTGTGGGCCCCCTGAGGTGGTCCGTCCAGACCTTGCCTTCACGGCCAGGGAAAGTTTTTGAGAGAACTTCCCCTGCCGGCGCGTGGGATCGAACCCCCGACACCAGAGCTAGCGCTCCCAATACACTGTACTAAGCGCGCTCGGCCACCGTGACCGTGTGTGTGTGTGTGTGTGTGTGTGTGTGTGTGTGTGTGTGTGTGGAAGGGTAAGAGATTCTGAGAGTGATTATGGCAAATTGTGTGAGAAACGGATTATTAGTGATTAACCCTCTCCGACATATGACGCGATTTTGAGCCTATTAGGGATACTTTAAAGCCTTTGTTACCATCAGGGGTATTTAGAAACCATTTCCATTTCCACTGGTATAACCTTATTGGAATGAGCAATTGTGAAGTGTTTGTTGACATTCTACCTTTAATAATGACAACCACTTGGATCAGGTCCCCTCTTAGCCTGTGTTAAGAGAGAGAGAGAGAGAGAGAGAGAGAGAGAGAGAGAGAGAGAGAGAGAGAAAATGAAAAATGGTGAGATGATATTCTTAAGCTTTTAAAAATAGGCGAGGAAGGAGGCTACGGCGGAGAGAGAGAGAGAGATTTGATTTGATTGTTTTATTGAGAAAAGTACAAATGTTACACAAGTATCATAGTTACATCATCTCAAAAGTACAAATGTTACACAAGTATCATAGTTACATCATCTCAAAAGTACAAATGTTACACAAGTATCATAGTTACATTATCTCAAAAGGGCGAAGGTGCATACGCAATCTTCACCCTAATTCTACCTTAAGGTGGTTTTTAGTTTGTTTCCTACTCCTCCAGCAATCTAAAAATGTCACCCCCTTGACCCCCTTTCAAGATAAATTTGTAAATTTTTCGGTAGAAAAATGTCCCGGGCGAAGGCCGGTTCCTCTTAAATTACAGGCTCGCTATCGCTCGCCAGGATAAAATCGACACCTGAATGGCACGAAAGGTCTTAATATGGGGTGAAAGTTCTTAAAATCGCTAAACTAATGGGGCGAACGTTTTATAATATCAAAAGCAATGGGGCTAAACATGAGGGAGAAAGGGGTCAAGAAAAAAATCCCTCAAGTGGAGATCTCCCCTTAAACTATGTCATTACATATATTATATAGTTAGATAAATACTACATTGATATTGAAGATCATTTAGAGAGAGGGAGGGTGAGAGAAAGGGGGGGGGGTGGAGATGAGGGAGAGAGAGGGGGAGAAGGAGAGGGGGGAGGGAGAGGAATAAAATATTTGATGATGTTCTTATAGCTTTTAAAGATAGGTTAATAAGGAGGTGGAGAGAGAGAGAGAGAGAGGAGTTACAAGGAATAGTTCGTGTCTCAGAAACATTGCGGTCCATTCCGAGGAGATACTGGAAGTGGAAGGAGAGAGACTGTTCAGTGCACTACACTCATTACAGAGTGTGCAAAATACTCTCTACTCTCTTCTTGAACTGCTCTACTGAAGAACTGTTTACAGCTTCTGAGGGCAGTTTGTTCCAGGTAGAACATGTCTTATAAGTGAAAAAGTATGTGAGTGTGTGTGGGTATTTATTTGTTTTAGCCATTTTCGAACCATGTGTTTTTAGTTTACCCGCTAGACTTGGAAAAACGCCTCTCCAAACCCCCTTCAATCTAAACAAACGTCCCCCAGACCCCTTTCAAGCTAAATGTGTACATTTTTCGGTAGAAAAATTTCCCGGCCAAAGGCCGATTTCTCCCAAATTGCGGGCTCGCTATTGGTCGCCCAGGAAAAATTGACACCGTAATGGGTTGTGTGGAGAGAGAGAGAGTGTGTGTGTGTGTGTGTGTGTGTGTGTGTGTGTGTGTGTGTGTGTGTGTGTGTGTGTGTGTGTGTGTGTGTGTGTGTGTGTGTGCGAGGCGAAGTTGAAGCTGCACTGCAAGGTAAGTATGTTGAAAATAATAAAGCAGATACTACTCAGAACTGAAGCTATCTATCTATTACCGGGTGGCCAGGAATGAATCACCTCCATGTACAGTCAAGAGTATAAATATCGACACACCCATTTGAAGCAGTGTCGAACACAAACGAGACAATACAATGCTTTATTATAGCCCAGATGCTTCACAACTGGGGATATAAAGGTTCAAAGACTCGAACTGGTGTAATTTTATATATGCTTAGAACTGTACCTCTGTTATCTGTAAGCTGACACCCCTCCTCCCGCCCAACACCACTCTCATTCATATACTTCTCAGCTCCATCCCACCACCACTCTCTCGGTCTACACCTCCCTCCTTGCCATTCCACCTCTCTCTCATATTACCCCTAGGTAACGTAGGTGCTCGAGTAGAAGCAAAGGTTAGTATGTTGACCCCTTAGGATGAAATTGGCTGGGAAATTGTACATTATAATTATTACTAGTAGTAGTAGTAGTATTAGTATTAGTAGTACACACACACACACACACACACACACACACACACACTAAGTTCTATATATATGCAATCATTGGTTTAGGCTGTAAGGGTTCGATCCACACTGCTGACCGGTAAGATGGTTCAACAATAATAGTTTCCCTGGCCATGGCTAGATGGACTGGTGTCTTGGGTACACCAGGGGGTAAGATGGTTCAACAATAATAGTTTCCCTGGCCATGGCTAGATGGACTGGTGTCTTGGATGCACCAGGGGGTAAGATGGTTCAACAATAATAGTTTCCCTGGCCATGGCTAGATGGACTGGTGTCTTGGGTACACCAGGGGGTAAGATGGTTCAACAATAATAGTTTCCCTGGCCATGGCTAGATGGACTGGTGTCTTGGGTACACCAGGGGGTAAGATGGTTCAACAATAATAGTTTCCCTGGCCATGGCTAGATGGACTGGTGTCTTGGGTACACCAGGGGGTAAGATGGTTCAACAACAATAATAATGAATGTTGGTGATGAATTCAGTAACAGCGACCATCATAATTCAGTAACAGCGACCATCATACTTCAGTAACAGCGACCATCATACTTCAGTAACAGCGACCATCATACGATAACTTTCACTTTAAACTTTACTAGTAACGAACCAAATAGTAGCATCGAAAAAGTCCCTAATTTCAAGAAAGCAAACTTCCATAAACTTAGAGCTATGTTTAAAGAAACTGACTGGAGCTTTTTAATTCACAATAACGACATAAGTACATCTTGGAAGTTATTCGAAGCCACTTACCTAAAAGCAGTGCAAGACTGCATACCATCGAAAATACGGCGTCCACGACATAATAATAAGCCCAAATGGTGGAATAAAGATATTTCAAACTGCCTGCTTGCTAAAAAATTTGCTAATGATAGATTAAAATCCTCACAAAATGACGAAGAACGGCTGAAATTTGTAGAGCTACGACGCAAAGCCAAAAAGTTAATTAAGCAAAGTAAAAAGACCTTAGAGTTACATATTGCGAATCAAAGTAAAACAAACCCGAAAGAATTCTATAGTTATATCAGAAAGAAAAAAGTAGTTACTTCAACTGTTGGACCGTTAGTCGATAAAAATGGAGAATACACCAAAGACGAAGTACAAATGAGTAATGCCCTCAATACCTTCTTTGCATCAGTTTTTACAACAGAAGACCTCAGTGATATCCCTACACCATCGCCGATTCAGATTGATAATTCAGATGTTCTAAGCAATATCACCATTACAGAGAGAGAAGTATTGAATTGTTTAGATAAACTCAAGGTAAATAAAACGCCTGGACCTGATACAATCTCGCCTAGAGTTCTAAAGGAAGCTAAGGATGAGCTCTCCAAACCACTGACATTACTATTCAATAAATCCTTGCAGTCTGGAACTATGCCTGATCAGTGGAAGCTAGCCAACGTAACACCGATATTAAAAAAAGGCAGCAAATCCTTTCCCAGTAACTATCGTCCAATTAGCTTAACCTCAGTTGTATGTAAAATGCTAGAAACGGTCATACGAGACAGACTCATAAATCACTTAGAGGAAAATAACATACTTAAAGATACTCAACACGGCTTTCGTAAAAAACGTTCCTGTTTAACAAACCTCTTAGACTTCTTCCATGATATCCTCAACCTCTACGATGAGAGTAAAGCTGTAGATATTATATACCTTGATTTTCAAAAGGCCTTTGACAAAGTTCCCCACAAACGTTTACTGCTAAAACTAAAAGCGCATGGAATACAAGACAGTGTGTTGAAATGGATAGAAAATTGACTCAGCGACAGAAAGCAAAGAGTAGTCATAAACGGTAAGGCATCTAAATGGGCCAATGTAAGTAGCGGGGTACCCCAGGGATCGGTACTAGGACCAATTCTCTTTCTAATTTACATCAACGACATAGATGAGGGTCTCACCTGTACAATCTCAAAATTTGCTGACGATACAAAAATTGCAAATAGCGTACTCTCAAAAGAACAAGTTGACGATATGCAACACAATCTAGATAAATTGTCATGTTGGGCCCAAATTTGGCAAATGAGTTTCAATGCGGATTAATGTAAAGTACTACATATCGGATACCTAAATGAGAAAGCAAACTATTCGATGAATGGCACTCAGCTTAAGAATGTAAACAGAGAAACTGATCTGGGAGTAACAATATCGAGTAACCTAAAACCGAGTCAACAATGTTCAGAAGTTGTTAAGAAGGCAAACAAAATAATTGGCTTTATAGGCAGGTCATTTGAGCATAAATCCAAAGAAGTTATCCTAACCCTTTACAATTCCTTAGTCCGCCCTCTTCTGGAATACTGCGTTCAATCCTGGTGCCCTTATTACCAAAAAGATATAAACAAGCTAGAACGAGTTCAACGTAGAGTTACCAAAATGATACCTAGCCTAAAGAACAAACCATACGAAGAGCGTCTTCGAGAATTAAATCTATTTCCTTTAACCCAGCACAGATTAAGAGGTGACTTAATTCAAGTGTTCAAAATCATCAAAGGCATCGACAATATGAACTGTAGTAAGTACTTCACTATCGACCAATCTAATTACACGCGGGGAAACGGTTGCAAAATTATTGGTAAATCTTTTTAACTCACACGAATCTAAGAATTTCTTCTTTAATCGAGTTGTCAACTTGTGGAATGGGCTTCCCCGAAACGTTATAGACTGCATCACCGTTGATTCATTTAAACTCCGCCTAGACAAATATCTCACATCAAACCCGCGACTGACTGCGTTTGTAAATTAATAACTTTATTTTATCCCCCCTCAGTTACTAACCCATCTGTCCCCTATTAACTTCCTAATCCTGCCACGGACATTAGTTCCAGGGCAGTAATTCCCTTTCCAATGTTCCCTTACCCACTCTAAACCACTGTTTGGACACTTGATCTTCAGTGTTTTGGAGGACAAGCAACCTAGAAGGGTCACTAGATCTGTTGTTGCTTGATTTCCTTTGTACTCCTTTGTACTTTGTACTCCCTCTCTCTCTCTCTCCCTCCCTCCCTCTCTCCCTCCCTCCCTCTCTCCCTCTCTCTTGCTCTCGCTCTCGCTCTCTCTCCCTCGCTCTCTCTCTCTCTCCCTCGCTCTCTCTCTCTCTCTCTCTCTCTCTCTCCCTCCCTCCCTCCCTCCCTCCTCCCCTCCCTCCCTCTTTTTCCCTCCTCTCCCCTCCTCTCTCTCTCTCTCTCTCTCTCTCTCTCTCTCTCTCTCTCTCTCTCTCTCTCTCTCTCTCTCTCTCTCTCTCTCTCTCTCTCTCTCTCTCTCTCTCTCTCTCTCTCTCTCTCTGCCAGTGCTCGTGACCCCACCATTAACAAATTACACTTTCATGTCCCTCTCCTCCCTCCCTCCCTCCCTCCCTCCCCCAGGACACTTTTCCACTTGGGAGTTTCGTTCATGGCGTATATATTCTTCACTTCATGTTTAAGGGGAGGTTTTTAGTGTGTTTCCTAGACCTCCATCAAGCTTGAAATTACACCCCCTTGACTCCCTTTCAAGATAAATGTATACATTTTTCGGTAGAAAAATGTTCCGGCCGAAGGCCGATTCCTCTTAAATTACAGGCTCGTTATCGCTCGCCAGGAAAAAATCGACACCTAAATGGGACGAAAGGTCTTAAAAGTGACATAAATGGGGTGAAACTTCTTAAAATCGCCAAACTAATGGGGCGAACGTCTTAAAACTTCTAAAGCAATGGGGCTAAACATAAGGGAGAAAGGGGTAAAGAAAAAAATACGTCAAGTGGAAATCTCCCCTTAAGACCCGAGAGAGAGAGAGAGAGAGAGAGAGAGAGAGAGAGAGGTAGGTAGGTAGTTGCAAGACTCGCTTAATTTTTTGAAAGTGTTTTTTTTTTTTTTTTTTTTTTTTTTTTTTTTTTGAAGGAGGAGGACGAGGAGTTGGCTTTTGTTTTGTTTATGTATTTATTTATTTTTGTCTAAGAAGAAGAAGAAGAAGAAGAAGAAGAAGAAGGCAATCTAAAGAGAAGAGATGGTGTGGGATATATTAACACGAACTTGGCTTGGGGTTGTATGGTTGACGAGGTCTTGGTCTGTTATTTAAGGGGAGGTATTTAGTTTTTTCCCTAGACCTCCATCAAGCTTAAAATTACACCCCCTTGAGCCTCTTTCAAGATAAATTTGTACATTTTTCGGTAGAAAAATGTCCCGGCCGAAGGCCGATTCCTCTTAAATTACAGGCTCGCTATCGCTCGCCAGGATAAAACCGACACCTGAATTACACGAAAGGTCTTAATATGGGGTAAAAGTTCTTATAATCGCTAAACTAATGGGGCAAACGTTTTATAATATCAAAAGCAATGGGGCTAAACATGAGGGAGAAAGGGGTCAAGAAAAAAATCCCTCAAGTGGAAATCTGCCCTTAACTGTGGGTGGGTGGGGAAGCTCTTGATGGCTGCTACTGTGGGTGTGTTGGGGCGGCGGCCAGCGAGGAGTGTTCTAAGGGTGAGTAAGTTTTTCTGGAATCCGGCAGGATCATGAATGGTGGAGTGTTCTTGAACGAAAGAAGGCAATACCTTTATCAGATGTATAAAAGTGTGTTGCTTTTGTTGTTCTGCGGTGAGAGAGCGGAGTATGCAGACTTCACTTGTTGGTTAAGGGGAGGTTTTTAGTTGATTCCCTAGACTTCCATCAAGCTTAAAATTACTCCCCCTTGACCCCCTTTCAAGACAAATTTGTACATTTTTCGTTAGAAAAATGTCCCGGCCAAAGGCCGGTTCCCCTTAAATTACAGGCTCGCTATCGCTCGCCAGGAAAAAATCGACACCTAAATGGCACGAAAGGTCTTAAAATTGACAGAAATGGGTCGAAAGTTTTTAAAATCGTAAAAATAATGGGGCGAACGTCTTAAAATTAGAAAAGCAATGGGGCTAAACATGAGGGAGAAAGGAGTCAAGAAAAAAATCCCCCAAGTGGATATCTCCCCTTAATGGAGGCCAGAGTGACGTCTAAGTCTCCTTTGTATTTGATCTCGTCCATTTTTGCATGGGCGACGAGAGGACCCAGTGATGGCCGGATGGCGTCGATCACAATGGACCGGAGCTGGTCCCAGGTAAGTTCTGGTGTTACCTGGGTGGCAACTAGGGAAACGGCTTTTCCCAAGTGCGTTAACAATACGGCAATTTTTTTCGCAGTCTCGGTTGTATGCCAGGTCGAGCACTGGCTTTACTATAGCCAGGTAAGCTTCGATGTCATATATTTACCATAGCCAGGTAAGCTTCGATGTCATATATTTCCCCATCATACTTGGGAATGGGAGAGCAATTAACTGCCATGCTGCTAATGTGAGAGCAATTAACTGCCATGCTGCTAATGTGAGAGCAATTAACTGCCATGCTGCTAATGTTATACAATGCTCCATCGCTTCTAATGTTTGTGCTGAAATGACTGTTTCTTCCCGAATCAAGAACCACCGTCTGCCACCAATGTTATCCCAGGGTGTTTACCAGGTTTTGAGATTGGATTTGGTAGGTTCTATTTAACTGGAGAAGTCAAAGATCATACAACACTTGCATAGAAGACACATAGAGGATACATATAGCACCGAGTATAGTTAGGAACAGTTGTTTTATTTATCTAACTATTAGGTATATAACATAGATAGGTACAGTCGCGCTAATAAGTCATGTCTCGGCACCAATCATGTTTTGATCAATAATTGGTATCAGCAATATTTACACATGATTTCTGCTTTTCGAGTGAGATATACAAACAGGTTCCTACACTTATTACTTGACCAACATGTTCCTACACTTTCCCACCCTATTCAACATCTGACAGACATTAATACAGCACAGAGAAAGCCAAACGTAAAGACAGCTGGGACATGACTTATTAGCGCGACCGTACATATGAATTAATAATGTTTCTATACAACATGAACTATCCTAGCATGTTCGTTCGAGGATCTAGATGGAGATCACGTATACAATATGGTTAGCTTGCCTATTAAGGTGGGGGGTGACCTGTTTAAGGGGGGTGACCTGTTTTTGTTCTGTCCTTTTCTATCTTTCTCTGGCTTGTATCCATTTGGCCCCATTCAGCCTACTGTTTTAAGATGTTTATCCCCATCCAGGTGTCAATTTTTTACTGGTGTGCGGTAGCGAGCCAGCATATTTTTTATTTTTGTTTGACAGCAGGCTAAATTTGTACATTTTTCGATAGAAAAATGTCTCCCGCGAAGCCGGATTTCTTCGTATAATGCTGGCTCGCTATCGCTCGCCAGGAATAAATCGACACCTAGATGGGGATAAACGTCTTAAAATAGTTGGTTGAATGGGGCCGAATGGATACAAGCCAGAGAAAGAGAGAAAGGGACAGAAATAACAAAAAGCAGGTCATCCCCCTTAATGAACTCATGAACTGTTATTGAAAAACACTTACAAGTCGTACACCAATAGTGCTAGTTAAATAATTTACACCAACACTCTAGACACTTGTACATTTGAACAAGGATTTTAATCAGAGTCGATTGTAATGAACTCGAACTTTCTAGGTAGACCTGTGCACTGGTGATAATTAGGCAGGGTTAATATTGGTGGAATAACTTTATTTTATTTAGGCAGAGTCGATATTCGGGGCCTCTAACTTGTTAAGGGGAGGTTTTTAGTTGATTCCCTAGACTTCCATCAAACTTAAAATTACTCCCCCTAGACCCCCTTTCAAGATAAATTTGTACATTTTTCGGTAGAAAAATGTCCAGGCCGAAGGCCTATTCCCCTTAAATTACAGGCTCGCTATCGCTCGCCAGGAAAAAATCGACACCTAAATGGCACGAATGGTCTTAAAATTGACAGAAATGGGGCGAGGGTTCTTAAAATCGCCAAACTAATGGGGTGAACGTCTTAAAATCTCAAAAGCAATGGGGCTAAACATGAGGGAGAAAGGGGTCCAGAAAAAAATCCTCCAGGTGGAAATCTCCCCTTAATGCACTGGTAAGAATTAGGTAGAGTCAATATTTGTGGACTCTAACTTACATATACCTCGTTTCTGGGTATCGACTTCTGGGTATCGACTTATTTCTGATTTTCAATATGGACTCCTGAGCTAACACTTGGAGCTGGAGAATTGATGAGTTGAGGTAACAGCTGGGGTCGTCTGAGTCTCCGTCGTCCAGGTTGGCCTGTCGTGTGGATCAGTTGTTTAGGTTACAGTTGGACTAGTTGGTCTCGGGGTCTTAAATGAAGCTCCTTAATGTCATGACACTGGGCACATTCATCGCACGAACGTGAGTATGTTTAGCATATAGCTAGAGTTACTCGACTATCCTGACCGTTATATGTTTAGCATATAGCTAGAGTTACTCGACTATCCTGACCGTTATACTAATCGGTGGTGAAGTTCTGTTCAGGTACTCTTGTTGTGGGGTCTTTAATATGATGTCTCAAATGTCATGACACAGTGACAACATATCGGGCTAACGCGAGTAGATAATAAGGTCATGACCATTACTGTGTTCCTCGATCTGCCAACTGACCGTTATAAGAGGTTCAAAAAACTCGGGGCGGTGTTTAAACCTTTTAATTACAAATGTCCGCTAACATGTTGTTGGACAGATGTACTAAGGACTTCTGTATGCTGAGAGCCAGTTACAGTGTCTCGCAAAGCCCTGGAACTAGTCGAATGACCTTGCCATGTCAAGTATCCTTCGATAGTTTGTGGAGTGCGTATTTAATAAGATAAGTAAATTCGGGACATGTCCGTCAGTAATACAGTACTTCTAGTATTAAAAGGTGCAGCCTATTGTGGACCTTAATGTTATTACTATACCATGGTACATATAACAACAATTCCTCAATAGGAAAAGGAACTCCTCAGACTTTTCGGGATATTCGGCATGCCTTCAATCCTACTCGAATGGGAGGGTAATCCTAGGACTATCACCACTAGTATGCCAGTGTTATGAAAGCCCTAGAATTGCTTGCCTTGTTCAGGTTTCGTCGGAGTAGTGACGACTTTGGCTGAGATGTCCCGGGGTAGGTGTGCGGGGGTCAAAAGGTCATAAGTCCAGTAGGGGCGGATCTAGGGGGTTTAGGAGGGACCCCTAGAAGTTCGCAGGCAGGTGATTCGGCCTTTGGGTGGAAGTAGGGCATACGTAACTTTTCTTCCGATGGTGATGTTGGTCCTTCTGTCCCTGGCTGAATATTATTTTCTTCCTGGGAGCCTCATGTTGTTGTGGTATTATGGGGATAGATTTTCCTGGTGTTGATAGAAGTTCTGGTGTAATGGTGGCAATTCTGGCGTCTCGTCTGTTGTTCGTAGAGGGCGTGGAAGAAATGGTAGCTGGTAGATAAGTGCGGGTATTATTTGTAGTATGTTGGTTGTGATCCCGTACACGTGGTTTCATTATTTGTGTGTCTTTTGTTGTTGTTGATATCCTTATCTTCTTGGCATCTGTCTCGAGTTGAATCTTCTGGTTCTCGTTCTTCTTGTGGATAATGTGGGGTAGTTTTGGTATGCGGGGCATCGTGTTGATCTTATTTCTTATTATGCCCGTCTTTGGTGTTGTTGGTTTTATCTTAGTTTCTCCTTCCTCTTCTCTCTGGGCACGTTTTCTCTGGTGATCGGGGCGGGCATCTTGTATCTTCTGTTTGTTATTATTTCCTCGTGGTTTCATTATTTGTGTGTCTTCTGCTGCTACTGATTTCTTTATCTTCCTTGTGGGTGAGTTGATTTTGTTATTCTTGTTCTCGTTACTCTCGGTAGTGATGTAGGGGGCTGGTATGTGGGGCATCGTGGTTATTTCCTTTCTTGTTGTTCCCGCCTTCGTAGTTGTTGGTTTTGTTTTAGTCCCTCCTTCTTCCTTACTCCTGGGACGTTTTCCCATTTGTTTAGTTTCTCGTTCCTCAGGGGTTTTCCTTTTGTTAGTTGTGGGGGTCTTCAATAAATGTGTTATTATAATATCATTGTTCTCCTCTCTTCTATCTTCCTTCTTCCTTCTCTCCGGGTCAGGCTGGCCACCAAAATCACGCCAGCTCGTCTTCCCCAGTCAGGCTTCCTCCTACACTGTGTATTTTCTGGGAACGCTGGTGAAGATGAGCAATATGTGAACAGACCCGGGGATACTGGAGGTGTAGCTGGGCGTATGAAGATTGGGCGATTCGGTGCTTTGACTCCTGCAATAGCCTTTGTTCGTCTCCTTCTATTCGTTGTTCCCGCTTAATTCATTAATCCCATTTATAGCTGTAGGGATGGGTTGCGAGGGAAGGTAGCTCCAACAGAGATGATGTTGTCCGGCCAGTGCCGTCCTGTAGCCTGGCACTGCCACACACAGGGAATATTGTAAAGGTGAGACAAGTAATCAAATTTACCCCAGGATACGACCATGCCAAAGCCGATTTTACACTCCAGGTACCCACTTTTGCGTCTGGGTGGGACAAGGCGAACACGAACATGAGAGAAAGCCAGCCCAATGACTTATGAGCAATCCTGGTGGCTAACCAAGTTCTCATTCTCGTGTGTTTGATTGGTTGCACGAAGCCACCAATCAGGTCCCTGGATTCATTTGAGCCACAACGAATCCAGGTGCTCATTTTCGTCTGAGTGAGACGGAACTACACAGGGATTGGAGTTTGTTCAACACTCCTGGGCTACTTGGACCCTGATGGCAAGCCAAGGAAATTTCACCCACCCCATGTATGTGTGGCAACATCTGATCTGTGCCGGTACCGGGCGTTCACCCATCCAGCTACTGCTGTGCTGGTACCGGGCCCCACAACCCATCCAGCAACTGCTGTGCTGGTACCAGACGGTCACCCATCCAACTACTGACCAGACTCTACGTAGCTTAACCCCGCTGATCGAAACCAGCGTTGCCAACCATATAGGCCAGGGTTGCCACCCCTGCCACACTCCGCCCCCTCCTCATATAACCGCCCGTCATGTCAGCGAGCGCGCTGATTAGTTAAGCTGGGTGGACTCCAATATTTTCCCCCAGGCGGCTGCTTTGATCCACTTCTTCTCACTTAATTGGCTTCTCCTTTTCGTAATAGTGTCCCGGCAGTATTTTTTCCTTGGGCGTAAGAGGCTTGCCCGAAGGAAATATACTCGTTATTGACGGGACACGGAGTGTAGGAGAGTTGTGGAGGCGGTAGGTATGTAACCGGATAATCGGCGTGCTGGTGGGCAGAGCTAAGCGGCTGGTACAACTCCTCCCTCCTCTCAGGCCAAGCCACGCGCTGATTGGCATTGGCTGCGAGGTTTGCAAAGTCACACCTCTCCTTTGCTTACAGTTTTGGCTGATTTTCACACTTTACAACTCCTGGAGGACGGGTTGGAAAATTGACCACCGCGATGATAATAATAATAATATATATAAACGTAAAAGTAAATAGGCAAACAAAAAATATATATATATATTCTGGCCATAAATTGTGGGTGCCAAGACGTGAATATGGCCGAACCCTTGTCAAATAATTCTACAGACCGGATTGGAGAGGAGAGCGGGGGAGAGAGAGGTTATATATACTGTAAGGTCCCAGGAAGGGGGGGAGGAGGGAAAGGGGTGATGAAAGAGGGAATGAGAGAGAGAGAGAGCGAGAGGGAGGGGGGGGAGGGGAGATTTTTTATATATGTATATATACTGAAAGATTTGAGAAAAGGGAGGAGGAGGGAAAGGGGTGATAAAAGAGGGAATGAGAGAGAGAGAGAGAAAGAGAGGGGGGGAGGGGAGAGGTGTTATATATATATATATATATATATATATATATATATATATATATATATATATATATACTGAAAGATCTGAGAAAAGGGAGGAGGAGGGAAAGGGGTGATGAAAGAGAGAGAGTACAAAGGAAGGAGTACAAAGGAAATCAAGCAACAACAGGTCTAGTGACCCTTCTAGGCTGCTTGTCCTCCAAAACACTGAGGATCAAGTGTCCAAACAGTGGTTTAGAGTGGGTAAGGGAACATTGGAAAGGGAACTACTGCCCTAGAACTAATGTCCGTGGCAGGATTAGGAAGTTAGTAGGGGACATATGGGTTAGTAACTGAGGGGGGGATAAAATAAAGTTATTCATTTACAAACGCAGTCAGTCGCGGGTTTGATGCGAGATATTTGTCTAAGCGGAGTTTAAATGAATCAACGGTGCTGCAGTCTATAACATAAGAACATAAGAACATAACGTCTCGGGGAAGCCCATTCCACAAGTTGACAACTCTATTGAAGAAGAAATTCTTAGATTCGTGTGTAAAAGATTTACCAATAATTTTGCAACCGTTTCCCCGCGTGTAATTAGATTGGTCGATAGTGAAGTACTTACTACAGTTCATATTGTCGATGCCTTTGATGATTTTGAACACTTGAATTAAGTCACCTCTTAATCTGCGCTGGGTTAAAGGAAATAGATTTAATTCTCTAAGACGCTCTTCGTATGGTTTGTTCTTTAGGCTAGGTATCATTTTGGTAACTCTACGTTGAACTCGTTCTAGCTTGTTTATATTTTTTTGGTAATAAGGGCACCAGGATTGAACGCAGTATTCCAGAAGAGGGCGGACTAAGGAATTGTAAACGGTTAGGATAACTTCTTTGGATTTATGCTCAAATGACCTGCCTATAAAGCCAATTATTTTGTATGCCTTCTTAACAACTTCTGAACATTGTTGACTCGGTTTTAGGTTACTCGATATTGTTACTCCCAGATCGGTTTCTCTGTTTACATTCTTAAGCTGAGTGCCATTCATCGAATAGTTTGCTTTCTCATTTAGGTATCCGATATGTAGTACTTTACATTTATCCGCATTGAAACTCATTTGCCAAATTTGGGCCCAACATGACAATTTATCTAGATTGTGTTGCATATCGTCAACTTGATCTTTTGAGAGTACGCTATTTGCAATTTTTGTATCGTCAGCAAATTTTGAGATTGTACAGGTGAGACCCTCATCTATGTCGTTGATGTAAATTAGAAAGATAATTGGTCCTAGAGAGAGAGAGAGAGAGAGAGAGAGAGCGAGAGGGAGACCGAGAGAGAGAGAGAGACGGGGGGGGGGGGGGAAGAGACAGGTTATATATTATATTGGAAGGTCCAAGGAAGGGGAGGAGGAGGAGGAGGTAAAGGGGTGATAACAGAGTGAATGAGGAAGAGAGGGTGTGAGGATGTATAAGAAGGAGTGGTAAGGCGAGAGATGTAGGAAGAGTGAGGAAAGGGAATTTGTGTCCATCTGTACGATCCACAATACAGTATATATATATATATTTGGTCATAAATGCTTCTACCAATGTTTAGTGAGGGTCTGGGGAATATATATATATATATATATATATATATATATATATATATATATATATATATATATATATAACCTTGGCATATCTTTCCTTGATTCTTATTTCTCAAATAAACATAAATTAAATCAATGTTGTCTATTGATGATTTTGTTATTAACACGGAATGAAGATCTTTATTGACGTACAGCAAAACGCCTCTCCATTTGTTTATTGTTTGTATTAGGTAAAAAGTCTCTTTGTTCAATGTTTATCCAAGACTCGGTCCTACCTATGACTTCAAATTAATCGATGAAAACTATTTTTTTAAGGTCCGAGAATTTATTGTGAATACTTCGAGCATTTAAAAAAAAAAAAAAAATATGTATATATATATATATATATATACAGTATATACCGGTATATATATATATATATATATATATATATATATATATATATATATATATATATATATATATATATATGCCTAGTGAATTAATTGCTCAATAGGTGGCGTTCTGAGAGTGAGGGTCCGAGTGTGGGGGATGAGACTGTGAAGCGCAGAGGCGGAGCAGCTTCAGAGATGGATTTGCTTCGAGCCGGGGTGCTTCGCATGTCTCACTCCCTAGACTGGAACAAGACCTCACGGGCCTCACCGTGTTCAGCGGTGTAGTGTAAAGGCTCTCAGCCTATGCCCGAGAGGGAGTAGTTGGAATATAGAAAACAAATATATATACCGTATATATAATTATAATAATCTGGAAATAGTTGGTTATGAATTTTATTATTGAATTACAGTATATTACGTTGACAATTAACTCACATATTGGCCCCAATCAATAATCTTATTCTTAATTTAAGGGGAGGTTTTTAGTTTGGTCCCTAGATATCCTTCAAGCTTAAGATTACACCCCCTAGAGCCCCTTTCAAGATAAATTTGTACATTTTTCGGTAGAAAATTGTCCCGGCTGAAAGCCGGTTCCTCTTAAATTACAGGCTCGCTATCGCTCGCCTGGATAAAATCGACACCTAAATGGCACGAAAGGTCTTAAAATTGACAGAAATGGGTTGAAAGTTCTTAAAATAGTCAAAATAATGGGGCAAACGTCTTAAAATTAGAAAAAACAATGGGGCTAAACATGAGGGAGAAAGGAGTCAAGAAAAAAAATCCCTCAAGTGGAAATCTCCCCTTAAAAGAGTGGACTGGATCATTCGGAAGTCATCCATGTCACACGGATCCCCCTTCGTTCAGCAGTCATCCATGTCACACGGATCCCCCTTCGTTCAGCAGTCATCCATGTCACACGGATCCCCCTTCGTTCAGACAGATGGGCTTGCTGGAAGAAGTGACCCCAATTGACCAGTTGCGAAGTTTTTGGTCTTTAAGGAAGTTGGAGCTGTGGCCATCAATATTTAGCAGAATTATCGGCTAAAATTCGGTCATAATACATATATAAATATAATACATATATAAATATAATACATAATATATAAATACATTAAACCAAATTTGTTCATACTTTTAAGGGGAGGTATTTAGTTTGTTCCCTACTTTTTCATCAAGCTTAAAATTACACCCCCTAGACCCCCGTTCAAGATAAATTTGTAAATTTTTCGGTAGAAAAATGTCCAGGCCGGAGGCCGGTTGCTCCTAAATTACAGGCTCGCTATCGCTCGCCAGGAAAAAATCGACACCTTAACGGCACGAAAGGTCTTAAAATTGACAGAAATGGGGCAAAATGTCTTAAAATATCCAAACTACTAGGGCGAAGGTCTTAAAATCTCAAAAGCAATGGGGCTAAACATGAGGGAGAAAGGGGTCCAGAAAAAAATCCCTCAAGTGGAAATCTCCCCTTAATCCATCAGAAACCCACATTATTATTGCATTTCCCTTTAATATCGATGTTCACGGCTCCAACTTCCTTATAGGCTGAAACTCGCAAGTGGTCAATTACTGATGAACTCAACTTGTTCCTCGGAGCAAAGGTTGTGGAGGCAATTATTAAGGCAGCCCACCTCGCTTTGTTTCTCTTTCTCTCACTCTCTCTCTATGGTTTGTATCCATTTGGCCCCATTCAGCCTACTGGTTTAAGACGTTTACCCCCATCCAGGTGTCTACATTTTCCTGGCGAGCGGTAGCGAGCCAGCATATATATATATTTTTGTTTTGACAGCAAGCTAAATTTGTACATTTTTCGATAGAAAAATGTCTCCAGCGAAGCCGGATTTCTCCATACAATGCTGGCTCGCTATCACTCGCCAGGAAGAAATCGACACCTGGATGGGAATAAACGTCTTAAAACAGTTGGCTGAATGGAGCCGAATGGATACAAGCCAGAGAAAGAGAGAAAAGGAGAGAAAGATAACAAAAAAAAGCCGGCGACCCCCCCTGAGGACACCTGAAAACAATAATATGGTTAGCTTTATTCTTGGACTGTTGGATCATCCTTTAATTATAATTCATCGGACCGTTTGTATTTCCACATAACTTATTCCTTTTGTGGATTAGGTACAGTCGCCCTAATAAGTGATGATGTCTCGGTACCCAGTATATTTTGTTTTATAATTTGTTATCGGTAATTATCTAAATAGGATTTCTTCGTTTCGAGTGCGATATATAATAAACATACTCCTACACTTACCCAGTACCCACCATCTATCAGACATTAAGGGGAGGTTTTTGGTGTGTTTCCTAGACTTCCATCAAGCTTGAAATTACACCCCCTTGACCCCCTTTCAAAATAAATTTGTACATTTTTCGGTAGAAAAATGTTCCGGCCGAAGGCCGGTTCCTTTTAAATTACAGGCTCGCTATCGCTCGCCAGGAAAAAATCGACACCTAAATGGGACGAAAGCCCTTAAAAGTGACATAAATGGGGTGAAACTTCTTAATATCGCCAAACTAATGGGGCGAACGCCTTAAAACTTCAAAAGCAATGGGGCTAAACATAAGGGAGAAAGGGGTAAAGACAAAAATCCCTCAAGTGGAGATCTCCCCTCACTACAACACCGAGTGAGCCAAACGTAATGACAGCTGAGACCCGTGACTTATTAGCGCGACCGTACCGTACCGTACCGTACCGTACCGTACCGGGTAGTATTTGGGGCCGTTAAGGGGAGATTTCCACTTGAGGGATTTTTTTCTTGACTCCTTTCTCCCTCATGAATAGCCCCATTGTTTTTTTCTAATTTTAAGACGTTCGCCCCATTATTTTGACGATTTTTAAGAACTTTCAACCCATTTCTGTCAATTTTAAGACCTTTCGTGCCATTTAGGTGTCGATTTTATCCTGGCGAGCGACAGCGAGCCTGTAATTTGAGAGGAACCGGCTTTCAGCCGGGACATTTTTCTACCGAAAAATGTACACATTTATCTTGAAAGGGGTTCAAGGGGGTGTAATCTTAAGCTTGATGGATATCTAGAGACCAAACTAAAAACCTCTCCTTAATAGTCACATTATCCTCAGCAACAACAGTGTCATCTAGTCCTGTCCTGTGATGCAGAAGCACTTTGGCAATAGATCTCGGACTTTGGGGTCTCTGAACAGTGGAATCCCTGGACTGCCACATGGATTTGGTGATTTCATTAATTGAGTTTAGGAGTAAAGTCGGTTGGTGGAGGTAACGTAAAGTCGGTTGGTGGAGGTAACGTAAAGTCGGTTGGTGGAGGTAACGTAAAGTCTGTTGGTGGAGGTACCGTAATAATTCACTAGGACCATCTTCATCCTTGGCCAGAATTTGGAATGTGTTGAAGGTTTTTACGAGGACAAACTTCTTCTGTAAACACAAACCGTCACTCACGATACGGTATTAATCTTGTGGTGTGAGAATACTGTACTTCTAGGGGTGGTTAGGGCCCTTGATGTGGTGTGAGAATACTGTACTTCTAGGGGTGGTTAGGACCGTTGATGTGGTGTGAGAATACTGTACTTCTAGGGGTGGTTAGGGCCCTTGATGTGGTGTGAGAATACTGTACTTCTAGGGGTGGTTAGGGCCCTTGATGTGGTGTGAGAATACTGTACTTCTAGGGGTGGTTAGGGCCCTTGATGTGGTGTGAGAATACTGTACTTCTAGGGGTGGTTAGGGCCCTTGATGTGGTGTGAGAATACTGTACTTCTAGGGGTGGTTAGGGCCCTTGATGTGGTGTGAGAATACTGTACTTCTAGGGGTGGTTAGGGCCCTTGATGTGGTGTGAGAATACTGTACTTCTAGGGGTGGTTAGGGCCCTTGATGTGGTGTGAGAATACTGTTCTTCTAGGGGTGGTTAGGGCCCTTGATGTGGTGTGAGAATACTGTACTTCTAGGGGTGGTTACGGCCCTTGATGTGGTGTGAGAATACTGTACTTCTAGGGGTGGTTAGGGCCCTTGATGTGGTGTGAGAATACTGTACTTCTAGGGGTGGTTAGGGCCCTTGATGTGGTGTGAGAATACTGTACTTCTAGGGGTGGTTAGGGCCCTTGATGTGGTGTGAGAATACTGTACTTCTAGGGGTGGTTAGGGCCCTTGATGTGTGTGAGAATACTGTACTTCTAGGGGTGGTTAGGGCCCTTGATGTGGTGTGAGAATACTGTACTTCTAGGGGTGGTTAGGGCCCTTGATGTGGTGTGAGAATACTGTACTTCTAGGGGTGGTTAGGGCCCTTGATGTGGTGTGAGAATACTGTACTTCTAGGGGTGGTTAGGGCCCTTGATGTGGTGTGAGAATACTGTACTTCTAGGGGTGGTTAGGGCCCTTGATGTGGTGTGAGAATACTGTACTTCTAGGGGTGGTTAGGGCCCTTGATGTGGTGTGAGAATACTGTACTTCTAGGGGTGGTTAGGGCCCTTGATGTGGTGTGAGAATACTGTACTTCTAGGGGTGGTTAGGGCCCTTGATGTGGTGTGAGAATACTGTACTTCTAGGGGTGGTTAGGGCCCTTGATGTGGTGTGAGAATACTGTACTTCTAGGGGTGGTTAGGGCCCTTGATGTGGTGTGAGAATACTGTACTTCTAGGGGTGGTTAGGGCCCTTGATGTGGTGTGAGAATACTGTACTTCTAGGGGTGGTTAGGGCCCTTGATGTGGTGTGAGAATACTGTACTTCTAGGGGTGGTTAGGGCCCTTGATGTGGTGTGAGAATACTGTACTTCTAGGGGTGGTTAGGGCCCTTGATGTGGTGTGAGAATACTGTACTTCTAGGGGTGGTTAGGGCCCTTGATGTGGTGTGAGAATACTGTACTTCTAGGGGTGGTTAGGGCCCTTGATGTGGTGTGAGAATACTGTACTTCTAGGGGTGGTTAGGGCCCTTGATCAATCCTGGACTCGGCAACTGCATTCCTTGTCGTTGAAAGAGGAGTTGTATTTACCATTTTGGCACTCACAAATTCTTCAAGCGTATGTATTTACCGTGCATGTTAGGGCACCTATGAGTTCTGTGGCTTTTCCAAGTATATATAAGTAGTACCCGCCTTGCAACACAATCCCACCCCTACTCTGTGCAACTCTCCAACCCAAGAGTGAAACGCTATTCTCAGACTTTCTTCTATTCAACTGCTGAGCTCTGGAACTCTCTCCCAGAATCAGTCTTTCCCTCTTCCTATGACTTAAATTGCTTCGAACTCCGTGTGTCCAGGCATTTTAGCTCGAACGTCCCTTGATTTCGGCCCTGTCACTCTTTGAAATCTGGGGGAGGCACTCGCTGCAGGCAGTTATGCCTTTTGTCTCCCTCATTCACATAGAAAAAAAAAAAAAAAAAAAACTATTGCACTGCGTCAGAATATGGTGAGGCCGTTGATCAATCCTGGACTCGGCAACTGCATTCCTTGTGGTTGAAAGAGGAGTTGTATTGTGGTTGAGAGAGGAGTTGTATTGTGGTTGAGAGAGGAGTTGTATTGTGGTTGAGAGAGGAGTTGTATTGTGGTTGAGAGAGGAGTTGTATTGTGGTTGAGAGAGGAGTTCTATTGTGGTTGAAAGAGGAGTTGTATTGTGGTTGAGAGAGGAGTTGTATTGTGGTTGAGAGAGGAGTTCTATTGTGGTTGAGAGAGGAGTTGTATTGTGGTTGAGAGAGGAGTTCTATTCATAATTTTGGCACTCCCAAATTCTTCTTACCATGCATGTTAGGGCACCTATAAGTTTTGTGGCTTTTCCAAGTATATTCTCGAGATCTGTGCTTTGAATACTGACCCTACAGTTCATTACATTTCAATCAGGGAAGATCGTTGTTTCGAAACCAGCTACACGAGGTACAAGTACGGAATTTAGGGTTCCATGTCACTTCAACCAGTAGACCATTTCAACCAGTAGCTCTCAACCAGTGCCAAATTAACCAGACCAACCAAACCAGTGCCAAAATATAGTACTAACCTAACCTAACCGTATTGGTTGATCTGGTACTGGTTGAGAGCTACTGGTTGAAGTGACCGGTCACCGGAATTTAGGCATCCTTTATGAAGAGAGAGTTCTATTGATAGATATAGATAGATATAGATAGATAGATATATAGAGACAGGCAGACAAGGAGTGATATGGAGAGAGGGGGCACACAAAGAGGGATGTGGAAAAATACAGAACAAAAGTGAGAGAAAGGGAGGAGAGGATATGAGAAAGAGAGGTAGGGAACAGAGAGAGAGAGTGGATATGAGAGAGAGAGAGAGAGAATGGATATGAGAAAGAGAGGTGCGGGACAGAGAGAGAGAGAGTGGATATGAAAGAGTGAGAGAGAGAGAGAGAATATGAGAGAAAGGGAGGAGAGGATATGAGAAAGAGAGGTGGGGAACAGAGAGAGAGAGAGAGTGGATATGAGAGAGTGCGCAGGGGGAGAAGAAGAGGAAGAGAGAGAATGAGAGAGAGTGCACAGGGGGGAGAAGAGGAAGAGAGAGCGAAAGTGAGATTGAGCGAGAGGGAGAGAGAGAGAGAGAGAGGATATGAGAGAGTGCGCAGGGGGAGAAGAAGAGGAGAGAGCGAGAGTGAGAGTGAGAGTGAGCGAGAGAGAGAGAGAGAGAGAGAATATGAGTGAGAGAGAGCGAGAGTGGCGGAGTAGGAAATAAGTGAGGGGGGGAGGTGCCTCAATGCTCAAAGAAAAAAGCTACTAAATTTCGAGATTTTAAGACATTCATCCCATTATTTTGGTGATTATAAGAACTTTAGTGCCATTTAGGTGTCGATTTTATTAGTGGCCAGCCTACAATTGAGGAGGAACAGGCCTTCGGTCGGGGCACAGATTGATCTCGAAAGTTGGTCTTGAGGTTATTTTTGGTTCCATGTCACTTCAACCAGTAGACCATTTCAACCAGTAGCTCTCAACCAGTGCCAAATTAACCCAGACCAACCAAACCAGTGCCAAAATATAGTACTAACCTAACCTAACCTAACAGTCTCAACCAGTAGCTCTCAACCAGTGCCAAATTAACCCAGACCAACCAAACCAGTGCCAAAATATAGTACTAACCTAACCTAACCTAACCTAACAGTCTCAACCAGTAGACCATTTCAACCAGTAGCTCTCAACCAGTGCCAAAGTAACCCAGACCAACCAAACCAGTGCCAAAATATAGTACTAACCTAACCTAACCTAACCTAACCTAACCTAACAGTCTCAACCAGTAGACCATTTCAACCAGTAGCTCTCAACCAGTGCCAAATTAACCCAGACCAACCAAACCAGTGCCAAAATATAGTACTAACCTAACCTAACCTAACCTAACAGTCTCAACCAGTAGACCATTTCAACCAGTAGCTCTCAACCAGTGCCAAATTAACCCAGACCAACCAAACCAGTGCCAAAATATAGTACTAACCTAACCTAACCTAACAGTCTCAACCAGTAGACCATTTCAACCAGTAGCTCTCAACCAGTGCCAAATTAACCAGACCAACCAAACCAGTGCCAAAATATAGTACTAACCTAACCTAACCTAACCTAACCGTATTGGTTGATTTGGTACTGGTTGAGAGCTACTGGTTGAAATGGTCTACTGGTTGAGTTGGTCTTGAGGTTATTTATATAAACTTGATGAAGGTCTATCGTCCAATTGCTCTCATCTCTTGTATCTCTAAAGTTTTTTAAAACTATTCTTACTTCGAAATTTCTTAAGCATTTCTCTTCTCATAATCTGCTCTCAGATCGCCAGTATGGCTTCCTTAAGGGTCGCTCTACTGGTGATCTTCTTTCATATCTTACTAACTCTTGGTCATCCTCCTTTCGGGACTTCGGTAAGACCTTTTATATTGCACAAGACATATTGAATGCCTTCGATAGAGTCTGGCACAAATCCCTCATTTCCAAACTACCCTCCTTCGGTTTCTATCCCTCCATCTGTGCCTTTGTCTCTAAATTCCTTTTCGGCCATTCCATAGCCGCGGTTGTGGACGGCCATCGCTCACTTCCTCACCCTATCAACTCCGGTGTTCCTCAGGGCTCTGTCCTATCTCCTATTCTCTTTCTAATTTTCATAAATGATCTTCTCAACTGTACCTCCAGTCCCATCCATTCATACGCAGACGACTCTACCTTGCACTACTCAATTAGTTTTCCAGAACGCCCCAGCCAGCTGTCCCTCAAAAACAAACGTAATGAAGCCATACAACACTTATCTTCTGATCTAACTACTATTTCCAATTGAGGCAGAGAAAACCTTGTTGCCTTTAATGCTTCCAAAACCTAATTTCTCTATCTTACTACTTGTCCGGAACCCCCAGAGGTTTATCCTTTATTCTTCAACAATACAAATATCAATCCTTCATCTTCTCTCAATATTCTTGGTGTCTCTTTTTCTTCTGATCTCACTTGGAAGGACCATATTACCAGTCTTGCTAAGACAGCCTCCCAGAAGCTGGGTGTGCTCAACCGTCTCAAGGGGTTCTTTACCCCTGCACAGCTTCTTGCTTTGTACAGGGCACAGTGTGTCCTTGTATTGAGTATTGTTCACATGTGTGGGGAGGATCCTCTCACACTGCACTTCTAGACAAAGTAGAAAGGAAGGCCTTTCGTATTATTGATTCCCGTCCACTCACCAACTCTCTGCAATCTCTCTCTCTTCGCCGCAATGTTGCATATCTCTCACTATTCTATCGCTACTAAAATAATCAGTGCTCCTCAGAGCTCTCCTAGTGTATACCACCTCCTCTATGTAGGGTAAATGGTGCCCGTCTTGCAACACAATCCGAACCCTACTCTGTGTAACTCACCAACCCAAGAGTGAAACGGTACTCTGTTTTTCTTCTTTGCAACAGCTGAGCTCTGTAACTCTCTCCCAGAATCAGTCTTTCCCTCCTCCTATGACTTAAATTGCTTCAAACTCTGTGTGTCCAGGCATTTTGACTTGAACATCCCTTGATTTTGGCCCTGACACTCTTTGAACTATGGGGGAGGCACTCGCTACAGGAAGTTCTGCCTTTTATCTCCCTCACTCACATAGAAGAAACAAAATATATATATATATATATATATATATATATATATATATATATATATATATATATATATATATATATATATATATATATATATATATATATATATATATATATATATATATATTAAGGGGAGATATCCACTTGAGTTTTTTTTTTTCTTGACTCCTTTCTCCCTCATGTTTAGCCCCATTGTTTTTCTAATTTGAAGACGTTTGCCCCATTATTTTGACGATTTTAAGAACTTTCAACCCATTTCTGTCAATTTTAAGACCTTTCGTGCCATTTAGGTATCGATTTTATCCTGGCGAGCGATAGCGAGCCTGTATTTTAAGAGGAACCGGCTTCCAAGGGGGTGTAATCTTAAGCTTGAAGGATATCTACGGACCAAACTAAAAACCTCCCCTTAATCTCTAGCCTTGTTTTTTACAGTTGTGGTGCCGTGGAGGGAGGTGGAAGGAGGTGGACTCATTGGCTGGCTCAGATTAAGGTAAGAATGGTGTTCCTTCACATTGCAGAACCATTGCAAATTGTATATATATTAATTTATAACCCGAACCAATCGAAATAAAATTTTCAGAATACATTGCTACCAAATTTAATTCCACAGCAGATGAATCCAGTTGACTTTGGTTAAGGGGAGATTTCCACTTGAGGGACTTTTTTCTTGACCCCTTTCTCCCTCATGTCTAGCCCCATTGTTTTTCAGATTTTAAGACGTTTGCCCCATTAGTTTGGTGATTTTAAGAATTTACGCCCCCATTCTGTCAATTTTAAGACCTTTCGTGCCATTTAGGTGTCGATTTTTTCCTGGCGAGCGATAGCGAGCCTGTAATTTAAGAGGAACCGGCCTATGGCCGGTACATTTTTCTACCGAAAAATGTACAAATTTATCTTGAAAGGGGGTCAAGGGAGTTTAATTTTAAGCTTGATGGAGGTCTAGGGAATAAACTAAATACCTCCCCTTAAGGGGAGTTTTTAGTTAGTTCGCTAGACCTCCATGAAGCTTAACATTACAGCCCCTAGACCCCCTTTCAAGATAAATTTGTACATTTTTCGGTAGAAAAATGTACCGGCCAAAGGCCGGTTCCTCTTAAATTACAGGGTCGCTATCGCTCGCCAGGAAAAAGCAGGTGACCCCCCTTAAGAAGGACCTGTGGTAGTAAAGCAGGTGACCCCCCTTAAGAAGGAACTGTGGTAGTAAAGCAGGTGACCCCCCTTAAGAAGGAACTGTGGTAGTAAAAGCAGGTGACCCCCCTTAAGAAGGAACTGTGGTAGTAAAAGCAGGTGACCCCCCTTAAGAAGGAACTGTGGTAGTAAAGCAGGTGACCCCCCTTAAGAAGGAACTGTGGTAGTAAAGCAGGTGACCCCCCTTAAGAAGGAACTGTGGTAGTAAAGCAGGTGACCCCCCTTAAGAAGGAACTGTGGTAGTAAAGCAGGTGACCCCCCTTAAGAAGGAACTGTGGTAGTAAAGCAGGTGACCCCCCTTAAGAAGGACCTGTGGTAGTAAAGCAGGTGACCCCCCTTAAGAAGGACCTGTGGTAGTAAAGCAGGTGACCCCCCTTAAGAAGGAACTGTGGTAGTAAAGCAGGTGACCCCCCTTAAGAAGGACCTGTGGTAGTTAAAGCAGGTGCCCCCCCTTAAGAAGGAACTGTGGTAGTAAAGCAGGTGACCCCCCTTAAGAAGGACCTGTGGTAGTAAAGCAGGTGACCCCCCTTAAGAAGGACCTGTGGTAGTAAAGCAGGTGACCCCCCTTAAGAAGGACCTGTGGTAGTAAAGCAGGTGACCCCCCTTAAGAAGGAACTGTGGTAGTAAAGCAGGTGACCCCCCTTAAGAAGGACCTGTGGTAGTAAAGCAGGTGACCCCCCTTAAGAAGGAACTGTGGTAGTAAAAGCAGGTGACCCCCCTTAAGAAGGAACTGTGGTAGTCAAATGGGTTAATGTAGATGATTCGAAGCTTTTGGATGGCTGGAGACCCTTCTTAAACTAAATAAAATTTTGTATAAACATTAACCTCTTCTTTACCGGCGATTTCTTTTCGATTTTATTGTCGCTACATTTAGACTATTGTATGAAGCTTAGGAAGGATATGTGGAAGCTAAATGGATTAATTGAGATAGTCTGGAGCTTTATAATGGGTAGACGTCCTTCCTAAGCTGCATAAATGGATTAATTGAGATAGTCTGGAGCCTTATAATGGGTAGACGTCCTTCCTAAATGGATTAATTGAGATAGTCTGGAGCCTTATAATGGGTAGACGTCCTTCCTAAGCTGCATAAATGGATTAATTGAGATAGTCTGGAGCCTTATAATGGGTAGACGTCCTTCCTAAGCTGCATAAATGGATTAATTGAGATAGTCTGGAGCCTTATAATGGGTAGACGTCCTTCCTAAGCTGCATAAAAGCGTCTAATAGTTGCCG
>CM064534.1:32260081-32282581 GCA_032716605.1 Paralithodes platypus
TGCACGAAAGGTCTTAATATGGGGTGAAAGTTCTTAAAATCGCTAAACTAATGGGGCAAACGTTGTATAATATCAAAAGCAATGGGGCTAAACATGAGGGAGAAAGGGGTCCAGAAAACAATCCCTCAAGTGGAGACCTCCCCTTAACCCCTCTGACTTCCATTTAAAAAAAAAAAAAAAAAAAATCTTTTAATATTAGCCAGAGAACAGACAATAAATGTAACCGTTTTCTTTTATTTATGGATAGTAACACATATATGGTCAACATGAAATGGAGTTAAGGGGAGATGGCCGCTTTTCTGGGCCCCCTTCTTCCTCATGTTTAGCCCCATTAGCTTTCAGATGTTATGATGTTTGCCCCAGTAGTTAGTCGATTTTAAGACCTTTCGCTCCATTTCGTCGTCAATATTTAGACCTTTCGTGCTATTTACGTGTGTCGATCATTCCCCTGGCGAACGATAGTGAGCTTGTTGGAAGAACCGGCCTTCGGCCGGGAAATTTTTCTACCTAAAAATGTACAAATTAATCTAGAAGGGGGATCTAATGGATGTATTTTTTTTTAATTTGATGGAGGTCTAGGGAGGAAACTAGAAAAATAATGAATACATGCAAAAATAATGAAAAATAATGAATACATGCAAAAATAATGAAAAATAATTAATACATGCAAAAATTCCCCCAAAAGTGAACCATCTCCCTTTAAACTGATAAATATAATAATAGTACGATTTTAATATTAGTAGAACAGGTAGGGTTTTCATACCATTTTTAATTAATTTAAATTTTAATATAACATCATAAGCCAAAGTTGTTCCGAAGTCTTAGTAAAGGTTTGTAATGCTTGCTCTGGGGGAGTTGGCAAAGTTTCAGGGCAGCCAACTTTATTTAATTGTATTAATATTTTGTATTTACTGTTTCCAATGTATTTATTCATGAATTTTATTTTATATATATATATAGGTTTTAGGAAGGGAAGAGGATGTGTAGATCAGAGTTTTACCCTGAATTGTGTTGTGGAGAAGTATCTGGAGAAGAAACAAAAGGTGTATGTTGCCTTTATGGACTTGGAGAAGGCCTATGACAGAGTGGATAGAGAAGGTTTGTGGAAAGTACTTAGAATATACGGAGTAGAGGGCAAGTTGCTGAAAGCAGTGAAGAGCATACATGTATGAGGGTGCAAAGGCGGCGGCAGTACGTGTGGAGAGTGAGCAGAGCGAGTTCTTTGACCTGAATGTTGGTTTGAAACAGGGGTGTGTGATGTCCCTGTGGTTTACTGTATATATGGATGGAGTTATGAAAGAAATACTATCAAGAGCAGTGGATGTTGGTGTATCGCTGAAAAGGGAGGGAATTGAGTGGAAGCTACCTATACTGCTGTTTGCGGATGATACAGTTCTGATGAGTGATAATGAATGGGAGTTGCAGGGTCTGGTAAATGAGTTTGGAACAGTGTGCGAAAAACGGAATTTGAAGGTAAATACGGGGAAGAGCAAGGTTATGGTCTTCGAAAGGGGTGAAATCACAGAGTGTGAGTGAAGCTGAACGGTCAGGCTATGGAGATCGTCAACTCTTTTAAGTATCTGGGCAGTGTGTTGAGTAAAGATGGGACTATGGATGAAGAGGTGCGGGAGAGGGTACAACAGGGGAAGAGGGTTGTAGGAACGCTAAAAGCAGTAACAAAAAATAGGGTGGTCAGTATGGAAGTGAAGAAGTCCTTGCATGACAGTGTGGTAATCCCGACACTGACTTACGGAAGCGAAGCATGGACGTTGGTTGAGAGACTCAGACCAAGAGTGAGAGCAGTGGAAATGAATTACTTAAGGAGTGCGTGCGGAGTTACATGGAGGATAGACAGACTAATGAGGAAGTAAGAAGGAGGTGTGGTGTGGAGGTAGATGTGCTGGAAAGTGTGAAAAGGAACAACTTGAGATGGTTCGGCCATATGGAACGTATGGAAAGCGAGAGAGAGAATGACTAAGAGGGTGTGGAGCGAGGTGGAGGGACAGAGGGGGAGAGGTAGACCGAATATGAGGTGGAAGGATGGAGTGAGGAAGTACATGAACGAAGGTGGTGCTGGTTGGGGGAGGGGCGTCGACTGACTGGGGACAGAGGTGCATGGGGGCGGTTCGTTCGTGGCCACCCCTTCGGGGATCGCGGCGTCAGGCAATAGATAGATAGATAGATATATATATATATTATATATGTATATATATATATAATATCTATATATATATATATTATATATACAGTATATATATATATCTATCCGGGTATATATATATATATATATATATATAGTTATAAAAATAATAACCTAATACATATTAGAACTAGTAACGCTTCGGTTTAAGCATAAACCATCTTCAGACCTGAACTGAAATGAAATAAAAGCCTATATGAATGGCAGAGTAATTTTTTCTAATATTCTTATTAATAATTAAATTTAACAAATCTAGAATGAAACTTAAAATTAATAGTTATTACTCTGCCATTCATATAGGCTTTTATTTAATTTCAGTTCAGGGCTGAAGATGGTTTATGCTTAAACCGAAACGTTACTAGTTCTAATATGTATTAGGTTATTATTTTTATAACTATTAATTTTAAGTTTTATTCTAGACTTGTTAAATTTAATTATATATATATATATATATATATATATATATATATATATATAATAGAACTACTTTTCATGTCATCTGAATTTCTACCAAAAACTACGAATTGGTTGAGAATATTTGAATGACAATGATCGTGGAGAGAGAGAGAATATTTGAATGACAATGATCGTGGAGAGAGAGAGAGAGAGAGCGAATATTTGAATGACATTGATCCTTGAGAGAGAGAGAGAGAGAGAGAATATTTGAATGACAATGATCCTGGAGAGAGAGAGAGAGAGAGAGAGAGAGAGAGAGAGAGAATATTTGAATGACAATGATCCTGGAGAGAGAGAGAGAGAGAGAGAATATTTGAATGACAATGATCCTGGAGAGAGAGAGAGAGAGAGAATATTTGAATGACAATGATCCTGGAGAGAGAGAGAGAGAGAGAGAGAGAGAGAGAGAGAGAGAGAGAGAGAGAGAGAGAGAGAGAGAGAGATTATAGTAGTGGTATAATACAGTAGACAATATTCACCCTGGGAACAACAACAACAACAACAACAGGTGCTTATCTGTACATTACCACCACCCCCTTAATCTCTCTCTCTCTCTCTCCCTCTTATGTTCACTCTCTCTCTCATACACACACACACCGACACACACATACCCCACCCCACACACACCTCCACCTCACACACACACACACACACCCCCCCCACACACACCGACCCCCCCCCCCCCCCCCACACCACACACACTCTCTCCCCACACACACACTCTCCCCCACACACACATACCCAACCCCACACCCACCTCCACCTCACACACACACACACCCCACCCCACACACACACACACCGCCCCCCCCCCTCCCCCCCCCCACACACACACACTCTCTCCCCACACACACACTCCCCCCCCCACACACACATACCCCACCCCACACACACCTCCGCATCCTCCACATCCTCGTATTTACCTCTCGTATAATTCCCCCGGGCCCCAAACCCAATTACCACCGGGACCTGCCGGGTAAAAATGATTTCATTACTGCCTCCCAACTTTATATTAACCCTCCATGTAAAATACTGGAGGGGTATAGTGAATGGGAGAGAGTGTGTGTGTGTGTGTGTGTGTGTGTGTGTGTGTGTGTGTGTGTGTGTGTGTGTGTGTGTGTGTGTGTGTGTGTGTGTGTGTGTTGTGTGTGTGTGTGTGTGTGTGGTGTGTGTGTGTGTGTGTGTGTGTGTGTGTGTGTGTGTGTGTGTGTGTGTGTGTGTGTGTGTGTGTGTGTGTGTGTGTGTGATTTCATTACTGCCTCCCAACTTTATATTAACCCTCCATGTAAAATACTGGGGGGGTATAGTGAATGGGAGAGAGAGAGTGTGTGTGTGTGTGTGTGTGTGTGTGTGTGTGTGTGTGTGTGTGTGTGTGTGTGATTTCATTACTGCCTCCCAACTTTATATAACCCTCCATGTAAAATACTGGGGGGGTATAGTGAATGGGAGAGAGAGAGAGTGTGTGTGTGTGTGTGTGTGTGTGTGTGTGTGTGTGTGTGCACACACTTGCAAGCAAGTCGAGAACCACAAAAATCTATGGCGAACACAAAAGACTTCCGATCCTTAAATTTTTTCCAGGATGACATAGATTGGAAAACCATCAACAATGAAATATCCAATACGGATTGGCATGGAGAGATGGAAGGACGGACAAGCACCGAGATGTACCAACATTTTAGTTCCAAGCTCCTGAACATATGTGTAGCGAATATCCCAAGTAAGAGACAACCACGAGAATACACAATCCCAAGAGAGAGGAAAATACTGATGAGGAAGAGGACAAAATTAAATAAACGATTAGTGGAAAGCGAAGAAGAGAATATGATAAAGCAAAAATTAAAAATTAGCACGTATCGAAAGAGACCTCGCACAGTCGTACGACAGAGAACCAAAATTTGAATAACGGAGAGCTGTGGACCAACATTGACAAGAACCCAAAATACTTTTTTAAGTATGCCAAGAAAAAAGCAAGCATGCGAACAACCATAGGACCACTCAAGTACAATGGATACCTCACCAGTGATCCACAAAAAATGAGCGAAGCCCTTAACCACCAGTATGTGTCTGCATTTAGTACACCAAAACTAGATGCAGTGAATCAGTGGCATACAACAACACCGCCCGCAGAATCACAATTGAGCGATGTAGAGTTCGATAGGACAGATATAGAGACATCCATACGAGAAATCAACACATATGCCGCTGCAGGACCAGACTGTATACCAGCAATACTCATGAAGCAGTGTGCCTCCATTATATCCAAACCACTGCACATGATATGGAGAAAGTCGATGGATACTGGGGAAATACCTAGTCTCTTAAAACACGGACAAATATCACCCATCTATAAAAGTGGGCCGAGAACGGAACCAAAAAATTATAGACCGGTGGCTCTTACTTCACACGTAATTAAAATATTCGAGAGGATAGTTGTAAAAAAGTAACCAAATATCTGGAGGAACAATCGCTTTATAACAAAGGTCAACACGGATTTAGAAGCGGAAGATCGTGCGTGTCGCAGCTTCTTCAACACAGGATGGATATTTTGAGTGCTCAAGAAGATGGAGATGGTGCAGATGCAATCTACCTGGACTTCTCTAAAGCTTTCGACAAGGTTGACCACTCGATCTTATTGCAAAAACTGGAACATATTGGGATTAGAGGTAGGCTACACAAGTGGATCGGGAGCTTTATCACTAATAGAAGTCAATCAGTAGTGGTCGAAGGAAGCGAATCCAAGAAGTCGGAAGTGAGAAGTGGTGTGGCACAGGGGTCGGTGATTGGCCCCTTGCTTTTCCTCATATATATCAGTGATATCGACCAGAGTATACAGTACTGTAAAACAACCTCATTCGCAGACGACACTCGACTCCTGGGCATTGTGAGAAGGGAAGATGATTATAAAATGATACAAGATGACCTGAAGACGATATATAACTGGGCAGAAATGAATAATATGATATTCAATAGCACAAAATTCGAGTTATTGAGATATCGACACCCGAAGCAGGAAGTGGCCGACAAGGACTATACAACACCAGAAGGAGGAATTATAATCCAAAGCAACCACTTGCGGGATCTGGGAATTACAATAAGCGACGACGCTAGCTTCGACCATCATATTGATAATACTGTAGCGAAGGCCAGAAAGAATATGGGATGGATTTTTAGAACATTCAAAACAAGAGAACCACGTGCGTTAATAGTATTATTCAGGGCCCTGATACTACCATTGGTTGAATACTGCTGCCAGTTATGGAACCCCACAAACATCGGCCAAATCAGAAAACTGGAGGCAGTACAACGAACGTACACGGCCCGAATCGAAGGACTGAACAACATGGACTACTGGCAGAGACTACAGCATTTAGACATGTACTCATTGGAGAGAAGAAGGGAGAGATATGTAGCAATGTACGTGTGGAAAATAATTAACGAAATGATACCAAATCTGGAAAACGAAGATGAAATTAGGACGACATACAGCAGTAGACGAGGAAAATTGTGCACTATTCCGCGTTTAGTGAGAACAAGGATGAGCTTACAAACCTTGAAAGAGAATTCATTGGCTGTACACGGTCCAAGGATATATAACTGTCTCCCCAAGCAACTAAGAGAACACACAGGCTCTCTCTTGAGTTTCAAGACTGGATTGGACAAATTTCTACGAACAATACCCAACAAACCATCGCTGCCACACTATTACCAAACGTCCGACGGAAACACCCTGCTACATCAAACCAGAACGAGGAACTACTGAGGGCGGCGCACCAGCGTGGCCCAGGACTTCGGTCCTAAACTACAATCCAGGAATCCAGGAATCCAGGTGTGTGTGTGTGTGTGTGTGTGTGTGTGTGTGTGTATTTCATTACTGCCTCCCAACTTTATATAACCCTCCATGTAAAATACTGGAGGGGTATAGTGAATGGGAGAGAGAGAGAGAGAGAGAGTGTGTGTGTGTGTGTGTGTGTGAGAGAGAGAGAGAGTTTGTTAGAGTTTGTAAGGTTATTAGAGTTGACCAGAGAGAGAGTGTAGTTGTGTGTGAGTGAGAGAGAGAGTGTGTGTGTGTGTGTGAGAGAGAGAGAGAGTTTGTTAGAGTTTGTAAGAGTTTATTAGAGTTGACAGAGAGAGAGAGAGAGTGTGTGTGTGTGTGTGTGTGAGAGAGAGAGAGAGAGTACAAAGGAGTACAAAGGAAATCAAGCAACAACAGATCTAGTGACCCTTCTAGGCTGCTTGTCCTCCAAAACACTGAGGATCAAGTGTCCAAACAGTGGTTTAGAGTTGGAAAGGGAACTACTGCCCTGGAACTAATGTCCGTGGCAGGACTAGGAAGTTAGTAGGGAACATATGGGTTAGTAACTGAGGGGAGGATAAAATAAAGTTATTCATTTACAAACGCAGTCAGTCGCGGGTTTGATGCGAGATATTTGTCTAGGCGGAATTTAAATGAATCAATGGTGCTGCAGTCTATAACGTCTCGGGGAAGCCCATTCCACAAGTTGACAACTCGATTGAAGAAGAAGAAATTCTTAGATTCGTGTGAGTTAAAAGATTTACCAATAATTTTGCAACCGTTTCCCCGCGTGTAATTAGATTGGTCGATAGTGAAGTACTTACTACAGTTCATATTGTCGATGCCTTTGATGATTTTGAACACTTGAATTAAGTCACCTCTTAATCTGCGCTGGGTTAAAGGAAATAGATTTAATTCTCTAAGACGCTCTTCGTATGGTTTGTTCTTTAGGCTAGGTATCATTTTGGTAACCCTACGTTGAACTCGTTCTAGCTTGTTTATGTCTTTTTGGTAATAAGGGCACCAGCATTGAACGCAGTATTCCAGAAGAGGACGGACTAAGGAATTGTAAAGGGTTAGGATAACGTCTTTGGATTTATGCTCAAATGACCTGCCTATAAAGCCAATTATTTGTTTGCCTTCTTAACAACTTCTGAACATTGTTGACTCGGTTTTAGGTTACTCGATATTGTTACTCCCAGATCGGTTTCTCTGTTTACATTTTTAAGCTGAGTGCCATTCATCGAATAGTTTGCTTTCTCATTTAGGTATCCGATATGTAGTACTTTACATTTATCCGCATTGAAACTCATTTGCCAAATTTGGGCCCAATGTGACAATTTATCTAGATTGTGTTGCATATCGTCAACTTGATCTTTTGAGAGTACGCTATTTGCAATTTTTGTATCGTCATCAAATTTTGAGATTGTACAGGTGAGACCTTCATCTATGTCGTTGATGTAAATTAGAAAGAGAATTGGTCCTAGTACCGATCCCTGGGGTACCCCGCTACTTACATTGGTCCATTTAGATGCCTTACCATTTATGACTACTCTTTGCTTTCTGTCGCTGAGCCAATTTTCTATCCATTTCACCACACCGTCTTGTATTCCATGCACTTTTAGTTTTAGCAGTAAACGTTTGTGGGGAACTTTGTCAAAGGCCTTTTGAAAATCAAGGTATATAATATCTACAGCTTTACTCTCATCGTAGAGGTTGAGGATATCGTGGAAGAAGTCTAAGAGGTTTGTTAAACAGGAACGTTTTTTACGAAAGCCGTGTTGAGTATCTTTAAGTCTGTTATTTTCCTCTAAGTGATTTACGAGTCTGTCTCTTATGACCGTTTCTAGCATTTTACATACAACTGAGGTTAAGCTAATTGGACGATAGTTACTGGGTAGGGATTGCTGCCTTTTTTGAATATCGGTGTTACGTTGGCTATCTTCCACTGATCAGGCATAGTTCCAGACTGCAAGGATTTATTGAATAGTAATGTCAGTGGTTTGGAGAGTTCATCCTTAGCTTCCTTTAGAACTCTAGGCGAGATTGTATCGGGTCCAGGCGTTTTATTTACCTTGAGTTTATCTAAACAATTCAATACTTCTCTCTCTGTAACGGTGATATTGCTTAGAACATCTAAATTATCAATCTGAATAGGCGATGATGTAGGGATATCACTGAGGTCTTCTGTTGTAAAAACTGATGCAAAGAAGGTATTGAGGGCATTACTCATTAATTTTGTACTTCGTCTTTGGTGTATTCTCCATTTTCATCGACTAACGGTCCAACAGTTGAAGTAACTACTTTTTTCTTTCTGATATAACTATAGAATTCTTTCAGGTTTGTTTTACTTTGATTCGCAATATGTAACTCGAGGGTCTTTTTACTTTGCTTAATTAACTTTTTGGCTTTGCGTCGTAGCTCTACAAATTTCAGCCGTTCTTCGTCATTTTGTGAGGATTTTAATCTATCATTAGCAATTTTTTTAGCAAGCAGGCAGTTTGAAATATCTTTATTCCACCATTTGGGCTTATTATTATGGCCTGGACGCCGAGTTTTCGATGGTATGCAGTCTTGCACTGCTTTTAGGTAAGTGGTTTCGAATAACTTCCAAGATGTATTTATGTCGTTATTGTTAATTAAAAAGCTCCAGTCAGTTTCTTTAAACATAGCTCTAAGTTTATGAAAGTTTGCTTTCTTGAAATTAGGGACTTTTTCGATGCTAGTATTTGGTTCGTTACTAGTAAAGTTTAAAGTGAAAGTTATCGTACGATGGTCGCTGTTACTGAATTCATCACCAACATTCAAATTCTCTATTAATTCTTCTTTTGTTGCAAGTACAATGTCAAGAACGTTATTACCACGGGTCGGTGTTCGAACAAATTGATAAAGCGAACTCTCTTGCAAGTTCGTATACAAGTCATGTCCGGAGTGTGAAGTAAGAGAGAGTATGTGTGTGAGAGAGAGAGAGAGTGTGTGTGTGTGTGTGTGTGTGTGTGAGAGAGAGAGAGAGAGTTTGTAAGAGTTTATTAGAGTTGACAGAGAGAGAGAGAGTGTATTTGTGTGTGTGTGTGTGAGAGAGAGAGAGAGTGTATTGGTGTGTGTGTGAGAGAGAGAGAGAGTGTGTGTGTGTGAGAGAGAGAGAGTGTGTGTGTGTGTGAGAGAGAGAGAGTGTGTGTGTGTGTGTGAGAGAGAGAGAGAGAGTTTGTTAGAGTTGAGAGAGAGTATGTGTGTGAGAGAGAGAGAGTGTGTATGTGTGTGTGAGAGAGAGAGAGAGAGTGTGTATGTGTGTGTGAGAGAGAGAGAGAGAATTTGTAAGAGTTTATTAGACTTGAGAGAGCGAGTGTGTGTGTGAGAGAGAGAGTTTGTTAGAGTTTGTAAGAGTTTATTAGAGTTGAGAGAGAGAGTGTGTGTGTGTGTGTGTGTGTGAGAGAGAGAGAGTGAGTGTGTGTGTGTGAGAGACAGAGAGAGAGTGAGTGTGTGTGTGTGAGAGAGAGAGAGAGTCTGTGTGTATGTACAAAGGAAATCAAAGGAAATCAAGCAACAACAGGTCTAGTGACCCTTCTAGGTTGCTTGTCCTCCAAAACACTGAGGATCAGGTGTCCAAACAGTGGTTTAGAGTGGGTAAGGGAACATTGGAAAGGGAATTACTGCCCTGGAACTAATGTCCGTGGCAGGATTAGGAAGTTAGTAGAGGACAGATGGGTTAGTAACTGAGGGGGGGATAAAATAAAGTTATTCATTTACAAACGCAGTCAGTCGCGGGTTTGATGAGAGATATTTGTCTAGGCGGAGTTTAAATGAATCAACGGTGCTGTAGTCTATAACGTTTCGGGGAAGCCCATTCCACAAGTTGACAACTCGATTGAAGAAGAAATTCTTAGATTCGTGCGAGTTAAAAGATTTACCAATAATTTTGCAACCGTTTCCCCGCGTGTAATTAGATTGGTCGATAGTGAAGTACTTACTACAGTTCATATTGTCGATGCCTTTGATGATTTTGAACACTTGAATTAAGTCACCTCTTAATCTGCGCTGGGTTAAAGGAAATAGATTTAATTCTCTAAGACGCTCTTCGTATGGTTTGTTCTTTAGGCTAGGTATCATTTTGGTAACTCTACGTTGAACTCGTTCTAGCTTGTTTATATCTTTTTGGTAATAAGGGCACCAGGATTGAACGCAGTATTCCAGAAGAGGGCGGACTAAGGAATTGTAAAGGGTTAGGATAACTTCTTTGGATTTATGCTCAAATGACCTGCCTATAAAGCCAATTATTTTGTTTGCCTTCTTAACAACTTCTGAACATTGTTGACTCGGTTTTAGGTTACTCGATATTGTGTGTGCGTGTGTGTGTGTATGTGTGTGTGTGTGTGTGTGTGTATGTGTGTGTGCGTGTGTATGTGTGTGTGTGTGTGTGTGTGTGTGTGTGTGTGTGTGTGTGTGTGTGTGTGTAGTCCAATAATATCCTAACCATTTATAGTGACCACCAGATCAACACAATAAGCTTAAGGGCAGATTTCCACTTGGAGGATTATTTTCTGAACCTCTTTCTCCCTCATGTTTAGCCCCATTGCTTGTGAGATTTAAAGACGCTTGCCCCATTAGTTTTGGCGATTTTAAGAACCCTCGCCCCATTTCTGTCAATTTTAAGACCATTCGTGCCATTTAGGTGTAGATTTTTTCCTAGCGAACGATAGCGAGCCTGTAATTTAAGGGGAACCGGCCTTCGGCCGGGAAATTTTTCTACCGAAAAATGTACAAATTTATCTTGAAAGGGGGTCAAGGGGGAGTAATTTTAAGCTTGATGGAAGTTTGTTCCCTACGTTTTCATCAAGCTTAACATTACACCCCCTAGACCCCCTTTCAAGATAAATTTGTACATTTATCGGTAGAAAAATGTCCCGGCCGGAGGCCGGTTGCTCTTAAATTACAGGCTCGCTATCGCTCGCCAGGAAAAAATCGACACCTTGATGGCACGAAAGGTCTTAAAATTGACAGAAATGGGGCAAAATGTCTTAAAATGTCCAAACTACTGGGGCTAAACTCTTAAAATCTCAAAAGCAATGGGGCTACACATGAGGGAGAAAGGGGTCCAGAAAAAAAATCCCTCAAGTGGAAATCTCCCCTTATTAAGGGGGGTAGTCGTTAGTTTTTTGGTCACTACTTGTTTTAGTTTCCTCCCTACACATCCATCAAGCTTAAGGGGAGGTTTGTAGTTTGTTTCCTAGACTTCCATCAAGCTTGAAATTACACCCCCTTGATCCCCTTTCAAGATAAATTTGTACATTTTTCGGGAGAAAAATTTCCCGGCCTAAGGCCGGTTCCTCTTAAATTACAGGCTCGCTATCGCTCGCCAGGAAAAAATTGACACCTAAATGGGATGAAAGGTCTTAAAAGTGACATAAATGGGGTGAAAGTTCTTAAAATCGCCAAACTAATGGGGCGAACGTCTTAAAATTTCAAAAGCAATGGGGCTAAACATGAGGGAGAAAGGGGTAAAGAAAAAAATCCCTCAAGTGGAAATCTCCCCTTAACAACCCCCCCTAGAGGTTCCTCTTAGAATAACTGGCTTGTAAGGAACATTGGTGGTTGTTGTCACCGGCTTTTTCTATCTTTCTCGCCTTTTCTCTCTTTCCCTGGCTTGTATCCATTCGGCCCCCTTCAGCCAACTGTTTTAAGACGTTTATCCCCATCCAGGTGGGGATTTATTCCTGGCGAGAGATAGCGAGCCAACATTGTATGGAAATGTCTCCGGCTTTGCCGGAGACATTTTTCTATCGAAAAATGTAAAATTTTAGCTTGCTGTCTAAAAAAAAAAATATATATATATATATATACACTTATACAGTATACAATTATGCTGGCTCGCTACCGGTCGCCAGGAAAATATTGACACCTGGATGGGGGTAAACGTCTTAAAACAGTAGGCTGAATGGGGGTGTATACATCTTTGTCTACATGTGTACGTGTGTCTTTGTCTACATATGTGTGAGTGTATATGTGTGGGTACAAAGTACAAAGGAGTACAAAGGAAATCAAGCAACACAGGTCTAGTGACCCTTCTAGGCTGTTTGTCCTCCAAAACACTGAGGATCAAGTGTCCAAACAGTGTGGTTTAGAGTGGGTAAGGGAACATTGGAAAGGGAACTACTGCCCTGGAACTAATGTCCATGGCAGGATTAGGAAGTTAGTAGGGGACAGATGGGTTAGTAACTGAGGGGGGGATAAAATAAAGTTATTCATTTACAAACGCAGTCAGTCGCGGGTTTGATGCGAGATATTTGTCTAGGCGGAGTTTAAATGAATCAACGGTGCTGCAGTCTATAACGTCTCGGGGAAGCCCATTCCACAAGTTGACAACTCGATTGAAGAAGAAATTCTTAGATTTGTGTGAGTAAAAAGATTTACCAATAATTTTGCAACCGTTTCCCCGCGTGTAATTAGATTTGTCGATAGTGAAGTACTTACTACAGTTCATATTGTCGATGCCTTTGATGATTTTGAACACTTGAAATAAGTCACCTCTTAATCTGCGCTGGGTTAAAGGAAATAGATTTAATTCTCTAAGACACTCTTCGTATGGTTTGTTCTTTAGGCTAGGTATAATTTTGGTAACTCTACGTTGAACTCGTTCTAGCTTGTTTATGTCTTTTTGGTAATAAGGGCACCAGCATTGAACGCAGTATTCCAGAAGAGGGCAGACTAAGGAATTGTAAAGGGTTAGGATAACGTCTTTGGATTTATGCTCAAATGACCTGCCTATAAAGCCAATTATTTTGTTTGCCTTCTTAACAACTTCTGAACATTGTTGACTCGGTTTTAGGTTACTCGATATTGTTACTCCCAGATCGGTTTCTCTGTTTACATTCTTAAGCTGAGTGCCATTAATCGAATAGTTTGCTTTTTCATTTAGGTATCCGATATGTAGTACTTTACATTTATCCGCATTGAAACTCATTTGCCAAATTTGGGCCCAATGTGACAATTTATCTAGATTGTGTTGCATATCGTCAACTTGATCTTTTGAGAGTACGCTATTTGCAATTTTTGTATAGTCAGCATATTTTGAAATTGTACAGGTGAGACCCTCATCTATGTCGTTGATGTAAATTAGAAAGAGAATTGGTCCTAGTACCGATCCCTGGGGTACTTACATTGGTCCATTTAGATGCCTTACCGTTTATGACTACTCTTTGCTTTCTGTCGCTGAGCCAATTTTCTATCCATTTCAACACACCGTCTTGTATTCCATGCGCTTTTAGTTTTGGCAGTAAACGTTTGTGGGGAACTTTGTCAAAGGCCTTTTGAAAATCAAGGTATATAATATCTACAGCTTTACTCTCATCGTAGAGGTTGAGGATATCGTGGAAGAAGTCTAAGAGGTTTGTTAAACAGGAACGTTTTTTACGAAAGCCGTGTTGAGTATCTTTAAGTATGTTATTTTCCTCTAAGTGATTTACGAGTCTGTCTCTTATGACCGTTTCTAGCATTTTACATACAACTGAGGTTAAGCTAATTGGACGATAGTTACTGGGTAGGGATTTGCTGCCTTTTTTGAATATCGGTGTTACGTTGGCTATCTTCCACTGATCAGGCATAGTTCTAGACTGCAAGGATTTATTGAATAGTAATGTCAGTGGTTTTGAGAGTTCATTCTTAGCTTCCTTTAGAACTCTAGGCGAGATTGTATCAGGTCCAGGCGTTTTATTTACCTTGAGTTTATCTAAACAATTCAATACTTCTCTCTCTGTAACGGTGATATTGCTTAGAACATCTAAATTATCAATCTGAATCGGCGATGGTGTAGGGATATCACCGAGGTCTTCTGTTGTAAAAACTGATGCAAAGAAGGTATTGAGGGCATTACTCATTTGTACTTCGTCTTTGGTGTATTCTCCATTTTCATCGACTAACGGTCCAACAGTTGAAGTAACTACTTTTTTCTTTCTGATATAACTATAGAATTCTTTCGGGTTTGTTTTACTTTGATTCGCAATATGTAACTCGAGGGTCTTTTTACTTTGCTTAATTAACTTTTTGGCTTTGCGTCATAGCTCTACAAATTTCACCCATTCTTCGTCATTTTGTGAGGATTTTAATCTATCATTAGCACATTTTTTAGCAAGCAGGCAGTTTGAAATATCTTTTTTCCACCATTTGGGCTTATTATTATGGCCTGGACGCCGTATTTTCGATGGTATGCAGTCTTGCACTGCTTTTAGGTAAGTGGTTTCGAATAACTTCCAAGATGTATTTATGTCGTTATTGTTAATTAAAAAGCTCCAGTCAGTTCCTTTAAACATAGCTCTAAGTTTATGAAAGTTTGCTTTCTTGAAATTAGGGACTTTTTCGATGCTACTATTTGGTTCGTTACTAGTAAAGTTTAAAGTGAAAGTTATCGTACGATGGTCGCTGTTACTGAATTCATCACCAACATTCAAATTCTCTATTAATTCTTCTTTTGTTGCAAGTACAATGTCAAGAACGTTATTACCACGGGTCCGTGTTCGAACAAATTGATAAAACGAACTCTCTTGCAAGTTCATATACAAGTCATGTCCGGAGTGTGAAGTAAGAGTATCGCCCCACTTGGTCACAGGTAAATTAAAGTCGCCAAAAAATACGGTATCTTGTGAGTTCCTTACATCTGCAATTTGTTCATAAATTTCTCGGTCAGTTTGCACTGATTGAGCTGGAGGTCTGTATATTAATGCAAGTATTATTGTTGTACCTTTATTATTCTTTATTAGCACAAAAGATGTGTCGACGTTCACAATTTGAGGTTTTGACAAGAGGGTCGGGTTAAGACTTTCTTTGATATAAAATAAAACGCCACCTCCATTTTTATTTATTCGGCTTTTCTCAAACATTACATAACCGGGAAGTGAATACTCTGCTAAAAAGTCTCTATCTACTGTATTGAGCCAAGATTCTGTTATACCAATCACATCATAATTTTCAGTAAACACTAGTTCCTCTAAATCTGAAAATTTATTGCGTATGCTACGAGCGTTTGCATAGAAAACCTTTAAAGTTGCGGTTTTAGAACTCACAGAACGTTTTTTAATCAAATTTTTGGTTCTGGTCGGATCTACATTTACATTCATGGCTGACATCGGTCCTCGGTCGTTATCCCTGGCGGTTTTGAATTTGGGTCGTGTTGGTGGAGCTTTATCCAAATTCGCGGTTCTTGACAGATTAGCATTTAATTCCTTCGCAGGTTGCCGCCCTCGCTGTCTTCGGTCCTCCTTCCTGGTTGTCCTGTGCCGAGTCGATTTCTTCTCCGAAAATCCTTCACCGCATCGTTGAGAAGACGCCCAAAACATGCTGCTCCCACCTGGTTCAGATGAACTCCATCGTCCGAAAACAAATAGTCATCGTAGTAGAAATTGTCCCAGGTGTCGACGAATCCCACGTTTTCCTTCCTGCAGAGGTTTGCTAGACAACGATTTGTGCTGGTGGCTATGTTGTAAAATCGGCTCTCTACACCGAGCCGGGGGACGATTCCTGAGACGATGATCCTTGATGACTTCTCCTTAAATGACTTGATCAGCTGCTGGTACTTTAAAAGCAAATCTTGTGTGTATGTGTATGTGTAGGGTGTATGTGTATGTGTGGGTGTGTGCGTCTTTGTTTACGTGTGTCGGTATTGGTGCGTGTGTGTGTGAGAGAGAGAGAGAGAGAGAGTGAGTAAGTTATTATGTGTGTGTGGGTGTGTTTGTATGTATGAGAGAGAGAGAGTGTGAGTGAAAGAGAGAGAGTGAGTAAGTTATTATGTGTGTGTGTGGGTGTGTTTGTATGTATGAGAGAGAGCGAGAAAGTGAGAATGAGTGAAAGAGAGAGTGAGTAAGTTATTATGATGTGGGTGTGTTTGTATGTATGAGAGAGAGAGCGAGAAAGTGAGAATGAGTGAAAGAGAGAGTGAGTAAGTTATTATGTGGGTGTGTTTGTATGTATGAGAGAGAGAGAGAGAGTAAGTAAGTGAGAGTGAGTGAGAGAGAGATAAAGAGATATATTAAGTAAGTTAATATGTGTGTGTGTGTTTGTATGTATGAGAGAGAGATAAAGAGTAAGTAAGAGAGAGAGAGAGAAAGAGTAAGTAAGTGAGAGAGAGAGAGAAAGAGTAAGTGAGAGAGATAGAGAGAGATAGTAAGAGTAAGAGAGAGAGAGAGATATATATACTGCAGCATTGTTGTGTTAATTAGGTTCTGTGTTCCAACTGTACCTCAATCACTCTAATGACTCTCTCTCTCCCCCCCCCCTCTCCTCTCGCTCTCTCCCTCTCTCTCCCCCCCTCTCCCTCCCTCCCCCTCCCTCTCTCTCTCCCCCCCCCCCTCTCTCTCTCTCTCTCTCTCTCTCCCTCGCTCTCTCTCCCTCTCTCTCTCTCTCTCATACATATAAATTATGCACTTGTGCCCACATACAAAGCCACACATACACACATACAGGGGAGGTGTGGCGGAGTGGTCTTGCCACTGGACTGGTAATCCAATGGACCCGGGTTCGAATCCCAATATGTCAATGGGAAGATATTATTGGGATGGAATTTGTGCTGTACCTAGTATCAGTGCATTACCACAGCACACCGAAATGCCAAAAACAATACCCTCATTGTTCCCTGATTATAATAATAGCATTGTATGAATATTCCCATATTCAAAATATGCTACAGGGGGGCGATGCCTAGTGAGTTAATTGCTCAATAGGTGGCGTTTTGAGAGTGAGGGTCCGAGTCTGGGAATAAGACTGTGAAGCGCAGAGGCTAGGCGGCTTCAGAGATGGAGTTGCTTCGAGCCGTGAAGCTTCGCATGTCTCACTCCCTAGACTGGAGCAAGACCTCACGGGCCTCACCGTGTTCAGCGGTAGAGTATAAAGGCTACTCCCTCTCGGGCATAGGCTGATAGCCTATGCCCGAGAGGGAGTAGTTGGAATATAGAAAGAAAAAAAAACATACATATTATATACCACTGTCCTATCTCCAATTGTCTTTCCTAATTTTCATAATAATCTTCTCCACCTGCACCTCCAGTCCCATCCATTCATATGCTGACGACTCGACTTTACTATGTTAAGGGGGGTGACCTGCTTTTTGTTAATTCTGTCCTTTTCTCTCTTTCTCTGGCTTGTATCCATTCGGCCCCATTCAGCCAACTATTTTAAGACGTTTATCCCCCATCTACTGTAGGTGTCGATTTCTTCCTGGCGAACGATAGCAAGCCACCATTATATGAAGAAATCCGGCTTCGCCGGAGACATTTTCTATCGAAAATTGTACAAATTTAGCCTGCTGTCAAACAAAAATAAAAAATATGCTGGCTCGCTACCGCTCACCAGCAAAAAATTGACACCTGGATGGGGATAAACGTCTTAAAACAGTAGGCTGAATGGGGCCAAATGGATACAAGCCAAAGAAAGATAGAAAAGAACAGAACAAAAACAGGTCACCCCCGTTAAGCTAGTTTTCCAGAACACCCCAGCAAGAAGTACCTCAAAAACAACCTTGATGAAGCCATAGAACACTTATCTTCTGATTTAACTACCATTTCCAATTGGGGCAGAGAAAACCTTGTTGCTTTCAATGCTTCCAAAACCCAATTTCTCCATTTATCTACCCTTCAAGAACTCCCAGAGGACTATCCCTTATACTTCAACAACTATCCCTTATACTTCAACAACTATCCCTTATACTTCTACAATACAAAAATCAACCCTTCATCTTCTCTTCAGTATTCTCAGTGTCTCTTTTTCTTCGGATCTCTCTTGGAAAGACCATATCGCCACTCTCGTTAAGACGGCTTCCCAGAAGCTGGGTGTGCTCAACCGCCTCAAGGGGTTCTTTACCCCTGCACAGTTTCTTGCTCTGTACAAGGGCACAGTGCGTCCTTGTATTGAGTATTGTTCGCATGTGTGGGGAGGATCCTCTCACACAGCACTTCTAGACAAAGTAGAAAAGAAAGCCTTTCATCGAATTAACTCACGTCCACTCACCAATTCTCTGCAATCTCTCTCTCTTTGCCGCAATGTTGCATCTCTCTCGCTATTCTATTACCACTACAATAATCAATGTTCCTCAGAGCTCTCCCAGTGTATACCACCTCCTCTACGTAGGGTATGTAACACCCATCTTGCAACACAATCCCACCCCTACTCTGTGCAAATCTCCAACCCAAGAGTGAAATTATACTCACAATCTTTCTTCTATTCAACAGCTGAGCTCTAGAACCCTCTCCCTGAATCCGTCTTTCCCTCATCCTATGACTTAAATTGCTTCAAACTCCGTGTGTCCAGGCATTTTGGCTCGAACATTCCTTGAACTTGGCCCGGTCACTTTTTCAACTCTGGGAGAGGCACTCGTCACAGACAGTTGTGCCTTTTGTCTCACTCATCCACATAGGAAATATATATTATATATATATATATATATATATATATATATATATATATTATATATATATAGTATTATATACCGGTATATATATATATATATATATATATATTATATATATATATATATATATGGATAGAATGTGTACCACTTTAGAAGTTAGATAGTCAAAGAATTTTGGATAGTCAGTAGAATCAGGGCAGAGATAGACAGCGAAGAAATATTTAGTTTGAGATTGACAATAAAGCTTTAGCCAGAGAGTTGCGAATTTAGAAGAATCTAAGTTGGGAACACGAGAGAAAGCAAGATTGTTGCGTACATAGACGCAACATCCACCTTTGGCTTGAAACTGAGGATAGAGATAGTAGGAGGATACAGAGAAGGGTTTGCTGACAGTAGTCCCAGACAACTGAGTTTCGGTGAGAAAGAGAAGATCAGGGTTGGCAGAGGAGAGGTGGTGGTTAGAGGAAAGGCCACGAACATTACATAAATTAACCCTCTCCGACATATGACGCAATTTTGAGCCTATTAGGGATACTTTAAAGCCTTTGTTACCATCAGGGGTATTTAGAAACCTTTAGTTTAGTTACTTCAACCTCTGCAGTTGTCTTTGAGTTAGCTGTGGGCAGAAAACTAATTTTGGAGAGGTAATTATAAGAGTGAGAGAACTCTATTTCTTATTGCTAATCTGGCAACCTCTGCGTCATATGAGTCTGAAAGGGTTTATAGTGAGAGTAGCAGGTGGTGGTCCAGAGTATTTTGGCGAGTCATTACCAGGGGACAGACTGATGGGGGCATTCCCCCTCCCCCCTCCCTGGGGACTCCGAGACTCTTTCGTCATTGTGTCACTATTTGTGGAAAAAGGCAGTGTAGTATGTAAGGTGTTTGTAGTGTAATGTATTAACCCCTTCAGACTCATATGATGCAGAGGGTGCCAGATTAGCAATAAGAAATAGAGTTCTCTCACTCTTATAATTACCTCTCCAAAATTAGTTTTCTGCCCACAGCGAACTCAAAGACAACTGCAGAGGTTGAAGTAACTAAACTAAAGGTTTCTAAATACCCCTGATGGTAACAAAGGCTTTAAAGTATCCCAAATCGGCTCAACACAGATAACTCAAAGACAACTGCAGAGGTTGAAGTAACTAAACTAAAGGTTTCTAAATACCCCTGATGGTAACAAAGGCTTTAAAGTATCCCTAATAGGCTCAACACAGCTAACTCAAAGACAACTGCAGAGGTTGAAGTAACTAAACTAAAGGTTTCTAAATACCCCTGATGGTAACAAAGGCTTTAAAGTATCCCTAATCGGCTCAACACAGCTAACTCAAAGACAACTGCAGAGGTTGAAGTAACTAAACTAAAGGTTTCTAAATACCCCTGATGGTAACAAAGGCTTTAAAGTATCCCTAATCGGCTCAACACAGCTAACTCAAAGACAACTGCAGAGGTTGAAGTAACTAAACTAAAGGTTTCAAAATACCCCTGATGGTAACAAAGGCTTTAAAGTATCCCTAATCGGCTCAACACAGCTAACTCAAAGACAACTGCAGAGGTTGAAGTAACTAAACTAAAGGTTTGTAAATACCCCTGATGGTAACAAAGGCTTTAAAGTATCCCCAATAGGCTCAACACAGCTAACTCATAAGACAACTGCAGAGGTTGAAGTAACTAAACTAAAGGTTTCTAAATACCCCTGATGGTAACAAAGGCTTTAAAGTATCCCCAATAGGTTCAACACAGCTAACTCAAAGACAACTGCAGAGGTTGAAGTAACTAAACTAAAGGTTTCTAAATACCCATGATGGTAACAAAGGTTTTAAAGTATCCCCAATAGGCTTAACACAGCTAACTCAAAGACAACTGCAGAGGTTAAAGTAACTAAACTAAAGGTTTCTAAATACCCCTGATGGTAACAAAGGCTTTAAAGTATCCCTAATCGGCTCAACACAGCTAACTCAAAGACAACTGCAGAGGTTGAAGTAACTAAACTAAAGGTTTCTAAATACCCCTGATGGTAACAAGGCTTTAAAGTATCCCCAATAGGCTCAACACAGCTAACTCAAAGACAACTGCAGAGGTTGAAGTAACTAAACTAAAGGTTTCTAAATACCCCTGATGATAACAAAGGCTTTAATGTATCCCCAATAGGCTCAACACAGCTAACTCAAAGACAACTGCAGAGGTTGAAGTAACTAAACTAAAGGTTTGTAAATACCCCTGATGGTAACAAAGGCTTTAAAGTATCCCCAATAGGCTCAACACAGCTAACTCAAAGACAACTTCAGAGGTTGAAGTAACTAAACTAAAGGTTTCTAAATACCCCTGATGGTAACAAAGGCTTTAAAGTATCCCCAATAGGCTCAACACAGCTAACTCAAAGACAACTGCAGAGGTTGAAGTAACTAAACTAAAGGTTTCTAAATACCCCTGATGGTAACAAAGGCTTTAAAGTATCCCTAATAGGCTCAACACAGCTAACTCAAAGACAACTGCAGAGGTTGAAGTAACTAAACTAAAGGTTTCTAAATACCCCTGATGGTAACAAAGGCTTTAAAGTATCCCTAATTGGCTTAACACGGGTAGCTCAAAGACAACTGCAGAGGTTGAAGTAACTAAACTAAAGGTTGCTAAATACCCCTTATGGTAACAAAGGCTTTAAAGTATCCCTAATTGGCTCAAAATCGCGTTATATTTCGGAGAGGGTTAATAGGAGGAGAAGGTGTTTTGGAGGGCAGGCTGGGGTTGCCCTCAGTATTGATGAGACACAGAAATGTTTAGCTAGGGAGGCCAGGTGGTGAAACAGGAGTTCCAGTGGTCCTTATCAGTCACCTAGCACACCCCGGGAGTACCGCCCCGTTCGGCTGGTGTCTACAGCCTTTCAGCACCGGTACCGTTGTTTTATATGTGATGTTAGCTACATTTAGGCTGGTGTCTACAGCCTTTCAGCACCGGTACCGTTGTTTTGTATGTGATGTTAGCTACATTTAGGCTGGTGTCTACAGCCTTTCAGCACCGGTACCGTTGTTTTGTATGTGATGTTAGCTACATTTAGGCTGGTGTCTACAGCCTTTCAGGTACCGTGTTTTGTATGTGATGTTAGCTACATTTAGGCTGGTGTCTACAGCCTTTCAGCACCGGTACCGTTGTTTTGTATGTGATGTTAGCTACATTTAAGCTGGTGTCTACAGCCTTTCAGCACCGGTACCGTTGTTTTGTATTGTTAGCTACATTTAGGCTGGTGTCTACAGCCTTTCAGCACCGTACCGTTGTTTGTATGTGATGTTAGCTACATTTAGGCTGGTGTCTACAGCCTTTCAGCACCGGTACCGTTGTTTTGTATGTGATGTAGCTACATTTAGGCTGGTGTCTACAGCCTTTCAGCACCGGTACCGTTGTTTTGTATGTGATGTTAGCTACATTTAGGCTGGTGTCTACAGCCTTTCAGCACCGGTACCGTTGTTTTGTATGTGATGTTAGCTACATTTAGGGTGGTGTCTACAGCCTTTCAGCACCGGTACCGTTGTTTTGTATGTGATGTTAGCTACATTTAGGCTGGTGTCTACAGCCTTTCAGCACCGGTACCGTTGTTTTGTATGTGATGTTAGCTACATTTAGGCTGGTGTCTACAGCCTTTCAGCACCGGTACCGTTGTTTTGTATGTGA
>CM064534.1:32285081-32334618 GCA_032716605.1 Paralithodes platypus
GTGTGTGTGTGTATGCCCTAGGTATGTGTGTGTGTGTGTGTGTGTGTGTATGCCCTAGGTATGTGTGTGTGTGTATGCCCTGTGTGTGTGTGTGTGTGTATGGTTAAATTTGCTGACTTTTCTATTCTTCAAGGCAAACTTTGATAAACACGAATTAACGTTTACCCCCATCCAGGTGTCAATGTTTTCCTGGCGAGTGGTAGCGAGCCAGCATAATTATATATATTTTTGTTTTGACAGCAAGCTTAATTTGTACATTTTTCGATAGAAAAATGTCTCCTGCGAAGCAGAATTTCTCCATACAATGCTGGCTCGCTATCGCTCGTCAGGAAGAAATCGACACCTGGATGGGGATAAACGTCTTAAAACAGTTGGCTGAATGGGGCCGAATGGATACAAGCCAGGGAAAGAGAGAAAAGGAGATGAACAAAGCTGGTGACCCCCCCCCCCTCCCTTAACGAGTGTATCAGTTATATTGGGAGCAGGATTTTGTTTACGCCTAGAGTAGTCGAGCTAATATTGTTCTGCCAGTTGGGAAGAGTCAGCCAGGCAATAGGTGTGGGAACTTGCAGCCCATTTTCTCTTTTATGGCCGGCATTTCTATACTTAACCCTTTCAAGCTCCAATACGCGTTTCTGTTCTCTTTCTGGCTACTATTAGACGATTTTAGTCTGATTAGTAACGGTATATGGAAGTCAAAGGGTTGATTGAGATAGTATTTACCCTTTTAAGGGTAGGTATTTAGTTTGTTCCCTAGACCTCCATCAAGCTTAAAATTACACCACCTTGAGTCCCTTTCAAGATCTATTTGTACATTTTTCGGTAGAAAAATTTCCCGGCCGAAGGCCGGTTCCTCTTAAATTACAGGCTCGCTATCGCTCGCCAGGATAAAATTGACACCTGAATGGCAAGAAAGGTCTTAATATGGGGTGAAAGTTCTTAAAATCGCTAAACTAATGGGGCAAACGTTTTATAATATCAAAAGCAATGGGGCTAAACATGAGGGAGAAAGGGGTCAAGAAAAAAATCCCTTAAGTGGAAATCTCCCCCTAATACCCACAGATCCTTCCTAAGCTGCATAAAATCGTCTAATGATAGCCAAAATAAACTGCTAAAACGCGTCAGAGTTTCAAAGGGTTAATTTGACTATGATATTGTGATGTAGCGTTTAAGTTAGGAAAGGTCATAGGTTTTTTATTGTTGACATTATTTTATTATTATTATTATTATTATTATTATTATTATTATTATTATTATTATTAACCCCTTCAGACTCGTATGACGCAGAGGTTGCCAGATTAGCAATAAGAAATAGAGTTCTCTCACTCTTATAATTACCTCTCCAAAATTAGTTTTCTGCCCACAGCTAACTCAAAGACAACTGCAGAGGTTGAAGTAACTAAACTAAAGGTTTCTAAATACCCCTGATGGTAACAAAGGCTTTAAAGTATCCCCAATAGGCTCAACACAGCTAACTCAAAGACAACTGCAGAGGTTGAAGCAACTAAACTAAAGGTTTGTAAATACCCCTGATGGTAACAAAGGCTTTAAAGTATCCCCAATAGGCTCAACACAGCTAACTCAGAGACAACTGCAGAGGTTGAAGTAACTAAACTAAAGGTTTCTAAATACCCCTGATGGTAACAAAGGTTTTAAAGTATCCCCAATAGGCTCAACACAGCTAACTCAAAGACAACTGCAGAGGTTGAAGCAACTAAACTAAAGGTTTGTAAATACCCCTGATGGTAACAAAGGCTTTAAAGTATCCCCAATAGGCTCAACACAGCTAACTCAGAGACAACTGCAGAGGTTGAAGTAACTAAACTAAAAGTTTCTAAATACCCCTGATGGTAACAAAGGTTTTAAAGTATCCCCAATAGGCTCAACACAGCTAACTCAAAGACAACTGCAGAGGTTGAAGTAACTAAACTAAAGGTTTCTAAATACCCCTGATGGTAACAAAGGTTTTAAAGTATCCCTAATAGGCTCAACACAGCTAACTCAAAGACAACTGCAGAGGTTGAAGTAACTAAACTAAAGGTTTCTAAATACCCCTGATGGTAACAAAGGCTTTAAAGTATCCCCAATAGGCTCAACACAGCTAACTCAAAGACAACTGCAGAGGTTGAAGCAACTAAACTAAAGGTTTGTAAATACCCCTGATGGTAACAAAGGCTTTAAAGTATCCCCAATAGGCTCAACACAGCTAACTCAGAGACAACTGCAGAGGTTGAAGTAACTAAACTAAAGGTTTCTAAATACCCCTGATGGTAACAAAGGTTTTAAAGTATCCCCAATAGGCTCAACACAGCTAACTCAGAGACAACTGCAGAGGTTGAAGTAACTAAACTAAAGGTTTCTAAATACCCCTGATGGTAACAAAGGTTTTAAAGTATCCCTAATAGGCTCAACACAGCTAACTCAGAGACAACTGCAGAGGTTGAAGTAACTAAACTAAAGGTTTCTAAATACCCCTGATGGTAACAAAGGTTTTAAAGTATCCCTAATAGATTCAAAATCGCGTCATATGTCGGAAAGGGTTAAAGCCTTTCGTAATAGAGACAGATTACATAAGAACATAAGAAAATGGGAGTCTGCAAAAAGCCGATCGGCCCATACAAGGCAGATCCCTGTCACACCCAACCCCAATTACAAGGCCCAATTATAGACCCATCTCACTAATACCTTGAGTACTGACCCCACCAAAACGGTCAGAGATTAACACAAGATTACGGGGGTCTGCTGAGCGCCGATTGGCCCACACCTGGTAGATCCCCCTTACACCCAACCCATCTCGTCCATATGACTATCTATTTTTATCTTAAAGCTCCCTATCGTTCTTGATTCCACTATATCACTTGGTAGCCTATTCCACCCATCTACAACTCTGTTACCAAACCAATATTTGCCTATATCTTTTCTGAAACTAAATTTATCTAATTTGAAACCATTTGTACGAGTTATTTCGCTATCATTGAGCTTTAGTACATTTGTCATGTCTCCTTTATTTATTCCACTAACCCACTTGAACACCTCTATCATGTCACCTCTAACTCTGCGTCTCTCTAACGAATGTAAGCCTAATTTCTTCAACCTTTCTTCATACGGAAGATTTCTAATATTATGGATAATTTTTGTCTTTCTACGTTGTACTCTCTCCAATGAATCTATGTCCATTCTGTAATAAGGACACCAAAATTGAACAGCATAATCCATATGGGGTCTCACTAATGACAAGTAAAGTTTTAAGATAACATCAGCAGTTCTGTTACTCACACTCCTAGATATGAACCCGAGAATCCTGTTTGCCTTGTTACGAACGCTTATACATTGTTTTCTAGGCTTCAAATCATTGCTAACAAACACACCTAGATCTTTCTCACAGTCTGAGTTTTCTAATTCCATAATTATTAGCTAGTTTATATTTAAAATTTGTATGCATCTTCCCTATCTTTAATACCTTGCATTTGTCAATGTTAAACTTCATCTGCCATTTTACTGACCATTCGTGTAAGGTATCTAGATCCCTTTGGAGGCACTCTATATCTCTATCTGAATCAATTGTTCTCCCCATTTTGGTATCGTCTGCAAATTTACTTATCCTACTAGTTATACCTAAATCAAGGTCATTTATGTATATAATAAACAACAGAGGACCTAATACAGATCCCTGGGGGACACCACTCTTGACTGATCCCCATTCTGACTTAGTACCATTTATGCTGACTCTCTGCTTCCTACCAATTAGCCATGACGTAATCCATCCCAACAACGCCCCACCTATTCCATGCGCCTCAACCTTTCTCATCAATCTCTCATGGGGGACTCTGTCGAAAGCTTTACTGAAATCTAAATATATAATATCATATGACTTGTCATTATCTACTGCTTCATACACCTCTGAGAAAAAACTAAGCAAATTAGTAAGACAAGAACGTCCCTGAGTGAATCCATGCTGAGAAGAATTGATTAAGTTAAATGTTTCTAAGTGGTTTCTCATTTTCCTAGCAATAATTGACTCTAGTAGCTTTCCTATGATTGAAGTGAGACTAATTGGATGCTATTGATTTATCACCTTTTTTGAAAATCGGAACTACATTTGCAAGCTTCCAAGCTTCTGGAACTATACCTGTTTCTAATGAATTGTTAAAAAGAAATGTTAATGGGTAACTTAACTCATCTCTGCATTCTTTTAATACTCTAGCATATACCTCATCGGGACCAGGCGATTTCTGAGGTTTCAGTCTGTCAATTTCCTTAAGCACATCATTTCTACTTACAGTAACCGTACTTAACCTATTTTCTATACTATCGCTATATACCTTACGGACTTCTGGAATCTGTGCCAAATTTTCATTAGTGAAAACGGATAGAAACTGACTATTTAATGTACTGCACATTTCTAAATAATTTTCTGTCATTTCTCCTATCGAAGTTTTAAGGGGGCCTATTTTATCTCTAACTTTAGCTTTATATAGCTGGTAAAAAGCCTTAGTGTTATTTTTTGAGTCATTGGCTATCCTGATTTCATAATTTCTTTTGTCTGTCCTTATACATTTTTTAACCTCTCTTGATAGATTCTGATAGTAAGCAAGTAGGTGAATTTCGCCTTTCTTAATTTTTCGATATATTCCTCTCTTTTTTCCTAGAAGATCTAATAGTCTATTATTCATCCATTTGGGTTGGTTCTGTGTTGATCTAAATTTTCTTTTGGGGATATATTTATTTTGCGCATTGTGGAGTGAAGAAATAAAATGATTATATGTAGCTGTCAAATTATCCTGAGTTAAGACAGGTATCTGAGAGAGAGTATGTTCATTAGCGCACCTGGGTCCACTTAATAGTTTAACCATAGGATCGACTCTTAAGGCTCTTCTTAATCCACCATAATTGGCTTTTTTGAAATCTGGGATAAGTGTCGTATTCTCTTTAGCCTTTCCTGTCCATTGTATGTTAAAATAAATTGATTTATGATCACTATTTCCTAGTTGGTCTCCTATCTCTACATTATTTATCATTTGTTCATTATTACTGAGAACTAAATCGAGGATATTATTACCTCTAGTAGGCGAGTCTATGAATTGAAATATAAAACTATCCTGTACCGCCTCAATAAACTACTCTGTACCGCCTCAATAAACTATCCTGTACCGCCTCAATAAACTATCCTGTACCGCCTCAATAAACTATCCTGTACCGCCTCAATAAACTATCCTGTACCGCCTCAATAAACTATCCTGTACACCGCCTCAATAAACTATCCTGTACCGCCTCAATAAACTCTTTGAATCTGAGTCGCCGATTTGATGCTGCCAATCAATATTCGGAAAATTAAAATCCTCCATAATACACACATTGCTAAACCTTGATGCTATTTTCACTTCCTGCCATAAAGCTGTACCTTCGTTTCTACTACTCATATTTAGTGGTCTATAAATAACTCCAATAATTATGGTCTCACTACCTTCGCTAACCTCTACCGAAACACTTTCGTTATCAGTATTTAGTCTAATACCTGATTTAATACAGCTTTTTAAAGAACTCCTGACAAACACTGCTATTCCGCCGCCCCTCCTACTTGTTCGGTCGCGTTTAAAAAAACTATATCCTGGTATATGGAATTCTGCTAAAAAATGTCTTGATTCTGTATTAATCCATGTTTCAGTCAGTGCTATAATGTCTATATTTTCGTTGCTAACAAGTGCTCTAAGTTCATCCATTTTGTTACATAAACTCCTACAGTTTGTATAATATAATCGCAATGAATTTATTTTACTGGTATCGGATTTACCTTTATTTCTAACTGAATTCCCATCTTCTGTTACACCTTCAATATTTCTACTAGCAGTACAATTAAAATCCTGTGACTGATATTTTCTATTCCTATCTGATGTACCAGTACGGCAATTTACCCTATCTAGACAATTATTCTTACTCATATTCTCAGGCTTTATTTTCAGCGAAACCCCGCGACAATCCTATCTATTGACCTAGCTAAATTTGCCACCCCTAACCGAGAAAGACAACCCCGTCCTGTGCGTACAACTGATTTTTACCACAGAAACGGGTCCAGTTATCCAGTTATTATTAGTAGTATTTTACCATAGAAACGGGTCCAGTTATCCAGTTATTATTAGTAGTATTTTACCATAGAAACGGGTCCAGTTATCCAGTTATTATTAGTATTTTACCATAGAAACGGGTCCAGTTATCCAGTTATTATTAGTAGTATTTTAGCATAGAAACGGGTCCAGTTATCCAGTTATTATTAGTAGTATTTTTACCATAGAAACGGGTCCAGTTATCCGGTTATTATTAGTAGTATTTTTACCATAGAAACGGGTCCAGTTATCCAGTTATTATTAGTAGTATTTTACCATAGAAACGGGTCCAGTTATCCAGTTATTATTAGTAGTATTTTTACCATAGAAACGGGTCCAGTTATCCAGTTATTATTAGTAGTATTTTACCATAGAAACGGGTCCAGTTATCCAGTTATTATTAGTAGTATTTTTACCATAGAAACGGGTCCAGTTATCCAGTTATTAGTAGTATTTTTACCATAGAAACGGGTCCAGTTATCCAGTTATTATTAGTAGTATTTTTACCATAGAAACGGGTCCAGTTATCCAGTTATTATTAGTAGTATTTTTACCATAGAAACGGGTCCAGTTATCCAGTTATTATTAGTAGTATTTTTACCATAGAAACGGGTCCAGTTATCCAGTTATTATTAGTAGTATTTTTAGCATCTTCCTTGTTACATAATTACTATCTTGAATATTATATATAACATCATTACTCTCTCTATCTCTCGCTCTCGCTCTCTCTCTCTCTCTCTCTTATTGACAGTCATTTAGAAGTCTGACCGCTACCTCTCCCTCTGTGATATCTCTCTCACTCTCACTTTCTCTCTCTCTCTCTCTCTCTCTCTCTCTCTCTCTCTCTCTCTCTCTCTCTCTCTCTCTCTCTCTCTCTCTCTCTCTCTCTCTCTCCCCCCCCCCCCTCCAGGGAATGAACCTAAGGCCGATGCTCATGGTACTTGAGAAGAAGCTTTTGTGGATCTAAGAGAGAGAGAGTGTGTGTGTGTGTGTGTGCGTGCGTGTGAAGTTTGTGGATCTAAGAGAGTGTGTGTGTGTGTGTGTGAAGTTTATATGCATCTAAGGGAGAAAAAGAGAGAGTGTGTGTGTGTGTGTGTGGTGTGTGTGTGTGTGTGTGTGTGTGGAAGTCAAGCCAACCAACCAAACATCCCGAGAGAGAGAGAGAGTTTTTATACAACCATCCTGTACTGAATGCCGTGGGGAGGGAGGGGGGGGGGGGATGGGGGGTGTCTGAATACCGCACAAACATAGGTGTAATAGCTTCACTTCTATGTAGGCTGGGGAGAGAGAGAGAGAGAGAGAGTGAGTGAGTGAGAGAGAGAGAGAAGGAGAGAAAGAGAGTGAGAGAGAGAGAGAGAGAGAGAGAAGGAGAGAAAGAGAGAGAGAGAGAGGAGAGAAAGAGAGAGAGAGAGGAGAGAAAGAGAGAGGAGAGAGAAGGAGAGCGAAGGAGAGAAAGAGAGAGAGAAAAAGATAGTAAGAGAGAGAGTTTTTTTTTTTTTTTTTTTTTTACCTCAAATTCTAATGATGTTATTTCCACAATGTGAAGTTTGTCTTTATTGAATCACAAGTGTAGTTTCTTACGCAGTCTGATTAGTCAACTGGTAATTATGTAAGGAGACCACCCTCGCAATTATTCATTCATACTAATTGACTGTCAAGCCTAAGATCACGACGAGGATCAATATATATATTTACAGTCGAGGTTAATAAGTGGTGTCAGATATTTCACAAATTTTCGGACACTGACTAATACTCTGAGGGATAAGCACTTTTCCCAGTAACTATAAAGATACCAATAACACTTGTTGAGCGAAAACCACTGGAATCTATGACAACACTTAATACCCCCGATTGTACGGTCGCGCTAATAAGTGATGTCTCGGCACCAAGTATGTTTTGATTAATAATTGGTATCTGCAATATCTAAGCTTCATTTCTTCATATCAAGTTAAATATACACACATGTTCCTATACTTACCCACCCTATCCAACATCTGACAGACATAATTACAATACAGAGCAAGCCAAACGTAATGACAGCTAGGACATGACTTATTAGCGCGACTGTACACTCGAATACCATAGTCTTTAAGAATTACTGGACCTCTGTGTTTTCTTAATACAAGTGTTACTATCTCGATTGATTTTTTGGAAGTTCGTGGTCATACATTCTAGCTCATCCATTAGTGAGAGAGAGAGAGAGAGAAGTAGCGATGGAGGGTGGGACAGGAGAGAGAGAGAGAGAAGTAGCGATGGAGGGTGGGACAGGAGAGAGAGAGAGAGAAGTAGCGATGGAGGGTGGGACAGGAGAGAGAGAGAGAGAGAGATAGATAGAGAGAGAGAGAGAGCATGCGATAGAGGATGAGACGGGAGATTTTTTTTTTTTTCCTATCAACCTGTACTGAATGCCGTGTGTGTGTGTGTGTGTGTGTGTGTGTGTGTGTAAGGGGGGGGGGGGGCTCTGAATACCTCACAAACACACGGGTAATAGCTTTTTGCTTCCTATGTTGGCTTAAGGGAGCCACCTCGTTTTTTTTTATCTTTCTCTTCCTCTCTCTTTGGCTTGTATCCATTCGGCTCCATTCAGCCTACTGTTTTAAGACGTTTACCCTCATCCAGGTGTCAATATTTTCCTGGCGAGCGGTAGCGAGCCAGCATATATATAATTTTGTTTTGACACGAAGCTAAATTTGTACATTTTTCGATAGAAACATTTCTCCGGCGAAGCCGGATTTCTCCTTACAATGCTGGCTCGCTATCGCTCGCTAGGAGGAAATCGACACCTGGATGGGGATAAACGTCTTAAAACAGTTGGCTGAATGGGGCCAGGGAAAGAGATAAAAGGGGAGAAAGATAAAAAAAAAATCCGGTGACCCCCCTTAACACTATTTGGGCCGAGGGGGGTCTTTTGGGGCTCCTCAGTATCGCTCTATTGGTTGGGATATTTTAAGGGGAGGCAGACCGTTTTTCTGGACCCCCTTCTCCCTATTGTTTAGCCCCACTAGTTTTGAGATTTGATGACGTTGGTTCCGTTATTTTGGGAATTTTATGACCTTTCCCCCCATTTCTTTGTCAATAATAGGACTCTTCGTGCCATTTAGGTGTCGATTTTTTCCTGGCGAGCGAAAGCGAGCCTGTAATTTTAGGAGGAATCGGCCTTTGGCCGGGACATTTTTCTACCGAAAAATTTACAAATCTATCTTGAAGGGGGGTCTAGGGGTGTTTTTCTAAGCTTGATGGAGGTCTAGGGAGGAAACTAAAAATAAATGAATTAATAGACCAAACAAACGGCCACTGTCCACTTAAGGGGAGATTTCCACTTGAGGGATTTTTTTCTGGACCCCTTTCTCTCTCATGTTTAGCCCCATTGCTTTTTAGATTTTAAGACGCTCGCCCCCGGCGATTTTAAGAACTTTCGACCCATTTCTGTCAATTTTAAAAACGTTCGTGCCATTTAGGTGTCGATTTTTTCCTGGCGAGCGATAGCGAGCCTGTAATTTGAGAGTAACCGGCCTTCGGCCGGTTACTCTCAAATTACAGATTTACAAATTACAAATTTATCTTGAAAGGGGGTCTAGGGGGTGTAACTTTAAGCTTGATGGAGTTCTAGGGAAGAAACTAAATACCTCCCCTTAACCCCACCATTACGGAATTGGTATCATACGCTGATTACCATTACGGAATTGGTATCATACGCTGGTTACCATTACGGAATTGGTATCATACGCTGGTTACCATTACGGAATTGGTATCATACGCTGGTTACCATTACGGAATTGGTATCATACGCTGGTTACCATTACGGAATTGGTATCATATGCTGGTTACCATTACGGAATTGGTATCATACGCTGGTTACCATTACGGAATTGGTATCATACGCTGGTTACCATTACGGAATTGGTATCATACGCTGGTTACCATTACGGAATTGGTATCATACGCTGGTTACCATTACGGAATTGGTTGTTGTTGTTGTTGTTCCAACGGAACCATTACGGAATTGGTATCATACGCTGGTTACCATTAGACGATTGTCTTTAGTTTATAATCTGTCTCTACGATTCAAATGGGTCAAGACAATCTCAATAAACCCGCTTATGGCCAGATTTCCACTTGAGGATTTTTTTTTCTGGACACCTTTCTCCCTCATGTCTAGCCCCATTGCTTTTGAGATTTTAAGACGTTCGCCCCATTATTTTAACGATTTTAAGAACTTTCGACCCATTTGTCAAATTTAATACCTTTCGTGCCATTTAGGTGTCAATTTTATCCTGGCGAGCGATAGCGAGTCTGTAATTTAAGAGGAACCGGCTTTCAGCCGGGAAATTTTTCTACCGAAAAATGTACAAATTTATCTTGAAAGGGGATCAAGGGGGTGTAATCTTAAGCTTGATGGATATCTAACAAACATTTTATGAATGGAGGATGCCTTTAGGCACATGGACCTTTTTGTTTTATCTGTGTTTTTCCTTCCTCCGTTCATTGTCTCTTTAAAAAAAAAAAAAAAAAAAAAAAAAAAAAAATCTAGGGACCAAACTAAAAACCTCCCCTTAACCCTTTCAAGCTCCAAGACGCCATTCTTTTCTGTTTTCAGATTAGGAAGGGTATAATTACGGAAGTCAGAGGGTTCCTTGAGAGAGTCTTGACCCTTATAATACCCACAGATCCTTCCTAAGCTGCTGAACACCGCCAAAATAAACTGCTAAAACGCGTCAGAGCTTCAAGGGGTTAATACCATAGGTCCTTTTAGTTTGGTCAGGGGTATTTAGAAACCTTTAGTTTAGTTACTTCAACCTCTGCAGTTGTCTTTGAGTTAGCTGTGTTGAGCCTATTAGGGATACTTTAAAGCCTTTGTTACCATCAGGGATATTTAGAAACCTTAGTTTAGTTACTTCAACCTCTGCAGTTGTCTTTGAGTTAGCTGTGTTGAACCTATTGGGGATACTTTAAAGCCTTTGTTACCATCAGGGGTATTTACAAACCTTTAGTTTAGTTACTTCAACCTCTGCAGTTGTCTTTGAGTTAGCTGTGTTGAGCCTATTGGGGATACTTTAAAGCCTTTGTTACCATCAGGGTTTTTTACAAACCTTTAGTTTAGTTACTTCAACCTCTGCAGTTGTCTTTGAGTTAGCTGTGTTGAGCCTATTGGGGATACTTTAAAGCCTTTGTTACCATCAGGGGTATTTAGAAACCTTTAGTTTAGTTACTTCAACCTCTGCAGTTGTCTTTGAGTTAGCTGTGTTGAGCCTATTAGGGATACTTTAAAGCCTTTGTTACCATCAGGGATATTTAGAAACCTTAGTTTAGTTACTTCAACCTCTGCAGTTGTCTTTGAGTTAGCTGTGTTGAGCCTATTGGGGATACTTTAAAGCCTTTGTTACCATCAGGGGTATTTACAAACCTTTAGTTTAGTTACTTCAACCTCTGCAGTTGTCTTTGAGTTAGCTGTGTTGAGCCTATTGGGGATACTTTAAAGCCTTTGTTACCATCAGGGGTATTTACAAACCTTTAGTTTAGTTACTTCAACCTCTGCAGTTGTCTTTGAGTTAGCTGTGTTGAGCCTATTGGGGATACTTTAAAGCCTTTGTTACCATCAGGGGTATTTAGAAACCTTTAGTTTAGTTACTTCAACCTCTGCAGTTGTCTTTGAGTTAGCTGTGTTGAGCCTATTAGGGATACTTTAAAGCCTTTGTTACCATCAGGGATATTTAGAAACCTTAGTTTAGTTACTTCAACCTCTGCAGTTGTCTTTGAGTTAGCTGTATTGAGCCTATTGGGGATACTTTAAAGCCTTTGTTACCATCAGGGGTATTTACATACCTTTAGTTTAGTTACTTCAACCTCTGCAGTTGTCTTTGAGTTAGCTGTGTTGAGCCTATTGGGGATACTTTAAAGCCTTGTTACCATCAGGGGTATTTACAAACCTTTAGTTTAGTTACTTCAACCTCTGCAGTTGTCTTTGAGTTAGCTGTGTTGAGCCTATTGGGGATACTTTAAAGCCTTTGTTACCATCAGGGGTATTTACAAACCTTTAGTTTAGTTACTTCAACCTCTGCAGTTGTCTTTGAGTTAGCTGTGTTGGGCCTATTGGGGATACTTTAAAGCCTTTGTTACCATCAGGGGTATTTAGAAACCTTTAGTTTAGTTACTTCAACCTCTGCAGTTGTCTTTGAGTTAGCTGTGGGCAGAAAACTAATTTTGGAGAGGTAATTATAAGAGTGAGAGAACTCTATTCATTATTGCTAATCTGCCAACCTCTGCGTCATATGAGTCTGAAGGGGTTAAGGGGGGGATGGTTCACTTTTTGGTAGATTTTTTCATTTATGTATTATTATTTTTAGTTTCCTCCCTAGACCTCCAAACAAATAAAATATCCATCAGATCCCCCTTCTTGATTAATTTGTACATTTTTCGGTAGAAAAATGTGTGTGTATGTATGTATGTGTCCCTGCAGTTTTTTTTTTTTTTTTTTTTAAGAGACAATGAACGGAGGAAGGAAAAACAGATAAAACAAAAAGGTCCATGTGCCTACAGGCATCCTCCATTCATAAAATGTTTGTAACAACTGGATTTAAACATTTGTAGATTGTAAGTTTGTGGAAAGCAATTCGAGGGAAGTGAATTCCAAAGAGTAGTAGCTCTGGGGATAAATGAATTCTGATAAGCAGAAGTTCTGCATTGTGGAGGAGAAAGTGTAAATTCATGGGCGCTCTCAGCTGCCCTAGTTCTACGGGGAAAGATGTGGAGAGGCGGCACAATTGAAGCAAGTTCCTCGGAACAATTGCTGTGAAAATATCTGTAGAATAATGCAAGGGATGCAATGTTTCTTCGTATGGATAATGTAGGAAGGTCCTGTGTGATTGCAGGGTTATTGATTAATCTAATAGCTTTATTTTGAATTTTGTCCAACTGCCTCAATGCAACCACTCCACTTCCACCCCACAGAGGTGAACAGTAATCCATCTGAGAACGCACATGACTTTTATATATCACGGCCAACTGCTCGTCAGTGAAGAATTCTCGAACTCTGTACAAGAGTCCCAGTTTTTTAGAGGCATTCTTAGCAATGCTTCTAACATAATGTGTCCAGCTCAAGTTAGTAGTTAATGTTACACCGAGAATGTCAATACTAGGGGAAGTGGGAATATTTACATCATTAAAAAAATATGGGAGTCAGTGAGATTCTGTCGGTTAGAAAATTGAATGTACTTGGTTTTCTGTGCATTAAAGGAAACTAGATTATTTTGTCCCCATCCATTAATTCTAGAAAGGTCCTGGTTCAGAGAAATTGCAGTGTTTATTTTTGAATTTATAAGATCGGGTTGGGTGAAAGAATTGGTAAATGTGAAGGAACTGTGGAGTGTTGAGTCATCTGCGTGGGAATGTATTGGATTATGAGTGGTAGATATGAGATCATTGATATGAATGAGGAACAGAATTGGGGCCAAAACTGATCCCTGGGGAACACCAGCATTTATTGAGTGAAATTTAGAATAAAGGCCATCTACCATTACACGTATTTTTCTGTTATGAGGATAAGAAGAAATTAGTGGAACTAATGATGCAAGGCCGTAGTGTGACATCTTCGACAATAAGGATTGATGCCAGACTCTATCAAATGCCTTTGATATATCCAGTGCTATTGTATGTGTTTCACCATGTTGGTCTGTAGCTTGGTTGATTTGATGCGTAAGAAGGCAAAGCATGTCTGCAGTTGATCGACATCGTCTAAAACCATATTGCCTATCACTGATTAATTTATTATTCTCAAGATGCTTAATTATGTGATTATTTAATATAATTTCAAAGACTTTACCAAGAGTGGAAGTTATAGCTATTGGTCTGTAGTTTGATGGATCTGAAGAGGCACCTTTTTTAGGTACTGGATGGATGTTTGCTTCTTTCCAGGGTACTGGGAAGCATGAGGTATGAGTACACAGACGGAAAATGTTTGCCAATACAGGAGCGAGTACCAAGGAGCAATTCTTAAGTACTATTGGAGGAATTTCATCTGGACCAGGAGCCTTATCTACTGAGAGATTCTGCAAAATAGTTTTGACATGTCTGGTGTGGATCTTAAGTGAGGGAATTTCAGGCGAATTAAAATTAAGTACAGGGACATCTTGATTTATTTCATCTAAGGTTGAGTTGGTGGAGAAAATATCCGCAAGAAGGTTAGCTTTACCTCGTGGGTCACTTACAAGATTGCCAGTCGGAGATTTTAATGGTGGAATGGATGAAGCAGTAGTGAAGTTGGATTTAAATTAGTTAAGAGTAGACCAAAATATTTTGTTATCATTTGGATTATTTAGAAGTTTATTTGCCTGCTTGTGGAGAAAGTTTGATTTAGTTAGGTTTAATACAGTTTTGGCATGATTTCTGATGTTTCTAAAGTAATTAAAGGCTTCATGTGTTTTTGATCTTGTGTATGCATTGTAGGCTATTGCTTTTTGTTCAGTTACTCTAGCACAATTATGGTCAAACCATTTAGGTGAATTAGATCTTTTACTGTACTTTTGATGAGGAATAAAAATTTCCATTCCAATTTTTACAAAATCTTGTATGTGGCTCAAGGTGGAGTGTGCATCATTAGAAAGGTGGAGTGTGCATCATTAGAAAGGTGGAGTGTGCATCATTAGAAAGTAAAGGTATAAGATAAAGAATGGTGTTGGTATGGAGATAGCTGTCAGGTGTGTGTGTGTGTGTGTGTGTGTAATTCACTCACTTGTTCGTCAAGGGGAATCCACGCAATGCGAGCTAAGCTCATTATTATCGCGCCTCCTTAACTGGGAATGTATTGCGTGAAATGCATGTTAAGTGTTTATGTATCGTTGGAATGGCTGTGGATGTGTGTGTAGTCTGTATTTTAGCCAATTGGCGACATCTGGAAACGAAGGCTTAGGGTTGATCTGTATGGTACCATTCTCACTACGGTACCAGTCTCACCCGAAGGCTTAGGTTGACCAGTAGCTTAGGTTAACCAGTGTGTGTGTGTGTGTGTGTGTGTGTGTGTGTGTGTGTGTGTGTGTGTGTGTGTGTGTGTGTGTGTGTCCCTGCAGGTATAAGATAAAGAATGGTGTTGGTATGGAGATAGCTGTCAGGTGTATGTGTGTGTGTGTGTGTGTGTGTGTGTGTGTGTGTGTATGTGTATGTGTGTGTGTGTGTGTGTGTGTGTGTGTGTCCCTGCAGGTATAAGATAAAGAATGAAGAGTGAAGGGACGCTCTCTCTCTCTCTCTCTCTCTCTCTCTCTCTCTCTCTCTCTCTCTCTCTCTCTCTCTCTCTCTCTCTCTCCTTCTTTCTCTCTCTATACCTCTATCTCTATCAATTAATAGTGGTCTGCCCTCCGAATACGCGTAGCTACACTCACCTTTGGACTCCATCCCCGTGGGTTGTTAAAGGTGAGACCCCAAACAGTTACTCTTCCTATATATTAACCCCTTCTGTATCGGCGACGTTTTTTTTTAATGCTATATTTAGACGATTTTGTGCAGTTTAAGAAGGATCTGAGGCTCGCTATCGCTCGCCAGGAAATAATCGACACCTAAATGGCACGAAAGGTCTTAAAATTGACAACGAAACGGGGCGAAAGGTGTTAAAATCGCCAAACTAATGGGCCGAACGTCTTATAATCTCAAAACTAGTGGGGCTAAACATTAGGGAGAAGGGAGACTTTCCATTGACCTCGAGACGAAGCTTCTCCTTCAGCTTGGTTGTGTCTCAGTACAGTCGTGCTAATAAGTCATGTCTCGGCACCAAGTATGTTTTGATCAATAATTGGTATCAGCAATATCTAAGCTTCATTTCTTCATATGGAGTGAAATATACCAACATGTTCCTACACTTACCCACCCTATCCAACATCTGACAGACATTAATACAGCACAGAGCGAGCCAAACGTAATGACAGCTGAGACATGACTTATTAGCTTGAGTGAAATATACCAACATGTTCCTACACTTACCCACCCTATTCAACATCTGACAGACATTAATACAGCACAGAGCGAGCCAAACGTAATGACAGCTGGGACATGACTTATTAGCGCGACCGTACAATCGGGGGTATTAAGGGGAGATTTCCACTTGAGGGACTTTTTTCTTGACCCCTTTCTCCCTCATGTCTAGCCCCATCGCTTTTGAGATTTTAAGACGTTTGCCCCTTTAGTTAGGCGATTTTAAGAACTTTCGCCCCATTTCTATCAATTTTATGACCTTTCGTGCCATTTAGGTGTCGATTTTTTCCTGGCGAGCGATAGCGAGCCTGTAATTTAAGAGGAACCGGCCTTTGGCCGGGAAATTTTTCTACCGAAAAATGTACAAATTTATCTTGAAAGGGGGACAAGGGGGTGACATTTTTAGATTGCTGGAGGAGTAGGGAACAAACTAAATACCTCCCCTTAAATAACTGGTGCAAAACGAAAATTAACTTTGGTTCAAAATAAACCGTGTACTTTACATATCCTACGCTTACAAACACACCCATCACACACCCATCACACACCCATCACACACCCATCACACACCCATCACACACCCATCACACGCATCACACAGCCATCACACACCCATCCACACACACACCATCACACACCATCACACACCCACCACACCATCCACACACCCATCACACACCATCACACACACCATCACCCATCACACACACCATCACACACCATCACCACCCATCACACACCTCACACACCCATCACACCCATCACACACCCCATCACACCATCACACCCATCACACACCCATCACACACCCATCACACACCCATCACACACCCATCACACACCCATCACACACCCATCACACACCCATCACACACCCATCACACACCATCACCACCATCACCACCATCACACACCCATCACACACCCCATCACACCCATCACCCCATCACACACCATCACACACCCATCACACCCATCACCACACCCCATCACCACACCATCACACCATCACACCCATCACAAACACCATCACACACCCATCACACACCCATCACACACCACACACCCATCACACACCCATCACACACCATCACACACCATCACACAGCCATCACACACCCATCACACACCCATCACAAACCCATCAACACCATCACACCCATCACACACCATCACAGCCATCACACACCCATCAACACACCCATCACACACCCATCACACACCCATCACACACCCATCACACACCCATCACACACCCATCACACACCCATCACACACCCATCACACACCCATCACACACCCATCACACACCCATCTATATTGTATTGTGTTAAAGGCGGGTGACCTGTTTTGGTTCTGTCCTGCCCTATCTTTCTCTGGCTTGTATCCATTTGGCCCCATTCAGCCTACTGTTTTAAGACGTTTATCCCCATCCAGGTGTCAATTTTTTACTGGTGAGCGGTAGCGAGCCAGCATATTTTTTATTTTTGTTTGACAGCAGGCTAAATTTGTACATTTTTCCATAGACAAATGTCTCCGGCGAAGCTGGATTTCTTCATATAATGCTGGATCGCTATCGCTCGCCAGGAAGAAATCGACACCTAGATGGGGATAAACGTCTTAAAATAGTTGGCTGAATGGGGCCGAATGGATACAAGCCAGAGAAAGAGAGAAAAGGACAGAAATAACAAAAAACAGGTCACCCCCCTTAAGGGGAGGTTTCTAGTTTGTTTCCTACTCCTCCAGCAATCTTAAAATGTCACCCCCTTGACTCCCTTTGAAGATAAATTTGTAAATTTTTCGGTAGAAAAATTTCCCGGCCGAAGGCCGGTTACTCTTAAATTACAGGCTCGCTATCGCTCGCCAGGATAAAAATCGACACCTAAATTGCACGAAAGGTCTTAAAATTGACCGAATGTGGCGGAAATTCTTAAAATCGCCAAACTAATGGGGCAAACATCTTAAATTCTCAAAAGCAATGGGGCTAACCATGAGGGAGAAAGGGGTCAAGAAAAAAATCCCTCAAGTGGAGACCTCCCCTTAAAGCACACAGACAGAACAAGAAACACACCACGGCATAATAAATAAAACTAAGAGAGAGAGAGAGAGAGAGAGAGAGAGAGAGAGAGAGAGAAACACACCATGGCATAATAATTAAAACTTCCTTACCACAACTCAGCTGAACACATGCTCATATAGTTAGAGAGAGAGAGAGAGAGAGAGAGAGAGTATCACGCTCCTATATGGCCCTGTCACACATTCAGGATTGTCCTCTCTATAGACCAGGACAATGTGGTCGGCTACACGTATTTTGGAAATTGATCACCGCTTCTGTATTTCTCTTGGCCGGTACAACGACCATCACTGAAAGCGCGCCGTTTGACATAGTGCAAGCGGCAACAGACGGGGTGATGTGAGGATGGAGGACGGCGACGAGGTGTAGTGTTGTTACCACCTTAAGGGGAGGTTTTTAGTTTGTTTTCTACTCCTCCAGCAATCTTAAAATTTGTACATTTTTCGGTAGAAAAATTTCCCGGCTGAAAGCCGGTTCCTCTTATATTACAGGCTCGCTATCGCTCGCCACGATAAAATCGACACCCAAATGGCACGAAAGGTCTTAAAATTGACAGAAATGGGTCGAAGGTTCTTAAAATCGTCAAAATAATGGGGCAAACGTCTTAAAATTAGAAAAACAATGGGGCTAAACATGAGGGAGAAAGGAGTCAAGAAGAAAAAAAATTCAAGAGGAAATCTTCCCTTAAGCAGTGCATTTGCCATGATGATCGGCGCTCTTGCCACGTCATGTGCCGCACTTGGTTTCTCTTCAAATGTCAGACTGGACACTGATTAATTAACCCTCTCCGATTAATTAACTTACTGGGATCATCGCACGACCAACTTAGCATGTACAGTCGCGATCATAAGTGATGTCTCGGCACCAAGTATGTTTTGATCCATAATTGGTATCAGCAATATCTAAGCTTCATTTCTTCATATCGAGTGAAATATACAAACATGTTCCTACACTTACCCGCCCTATTCAACATCTGACAGACATTAATACAGCACACAGCGAGCCAAACGTAATGACAGTTGGGACATGACTTATTAGCGCGACTGTACCCCGCCGTCACTGATTGACATGTGTATTACGCTGGCAAGAAGCGTTGGATAAGGATAATTTTTCTTTTCGTTTCCATAAGCTCTGCGGTGTGGCACTTGACGCCGTGTGACCTCCGCTAAATCTACGTCCGTTGTAGCAATACTTGCGTAGGTCTTGCGCCACACAACGTCGTGGGCAATTAAGGGGAGGTTTTTAGTTAATTCCCTAGAACTCCGTCAAGCTTAAAATTACTCCCCCTTGACCCCCTTTCAAGATAAATTTGTACATTTATCGGTAGAAAAATTTCCCGGCCTAAGGCTGGTTCCCCTTAAATTACAGGCTCGCTATCGCTCGCCTGGAAAAAATCGACACCTAAATGGCACGAATGGTCTTAAAATTGACAGAAATGGGGCGAGGGTTCTTAAAATCGCCAAACTAGTGGGGCAAGCGTCTTTAAATCTCACAAGCAATGGGGCTAAACATGAGGGAGAAAGGGGTAAAGAAAAAAAATCCTCAAGTGGATATCTCCCCTTAAAGGCCGACCCATTTTCTACAGTTCTGATGCCGCCATCCAGGTCCTAGTCTGTCGGGACCGAAGTCATGAATGTCATGACCCTTGACCTCTAACCTAACTTTAACATGCTCTGTTACTTATGCTCCACCACACACACACTCTCTCTCTCTCTCTCTCTCGCTCTCGCTCTCTCTCTCTCTCTCTCTCTCTCTCTCTCTCGCTCTCTCGCTCTCTCGCTCTCTCTCTCTCTCTCTCTCTCTCTCTCAGACACACATTGTAGTAAGAGGTCTAGTGTCTATTTTTGGAAGATTTCCAGTTGTAAAAGTCAACAATGGGTGGATATGTTGGGAGGCAATAACTGTGTGGGTGTGTGTGTGTATGTGTTGGGAGGCAATAACTGTGTGGGTGTGTGGGTGTATGTGTTGGGAGGCAATAACTGTGTGGGTGTGTGGGTGTATGTGTTGGGAGGCAATAACTGTGTGGGTGTGTGGGTGTATGTGTTGGGAGGCAATAACTGTGTGGGTGTGTGTGCCTGTTGGGAGGCAATAACTGTGTGTCTGTGTGAGGCAAACTGTGTGGGTGTGTGTGTGTATGTGTTGGGAGGCAATAACTGTGTTGTGTGTGTGTATTGTTGTGACTGTGTGTGTGTGTATTGTTGGGAGGCAATAACTGTGTGGGTGTGTGTGTGTATGTGTTGGGAGGCAATAACTGTGTGGGTGTGTGTGTGTATGTGTTGGGAGGCAATAACTGTGTGGGTGTGGGTGTGTGTGTGTATGTGTTGGGAGGCAATAACTGTGTGGGTGTGTGGGTGTGTGTGTTGGGAGGCAATAACTGTGTGGGTGTGAATGTGTTGGGAGGCAATAACTGTGTGGGTGTGAATGTGTTGGGAGGCAATAACTGTGTGGGTGTGGGTGTGTGTGTGTATGTGTTGGGAGGCAATAACTGTGTGGGTGTGGGTGTGTGTGTGTATGTGTTGGGAGGCAATAACTGTGTGGTGTTGTGTGTGTGTATGTTGAGGCAAACTGTGTGGGTGTGAATGTGTGGGTGTGTGTGTGTATGTGTTGGGAGGCAATAACTGTGTGGGTGTGGGTGTGTGTGTGTATGTGTTGGGAGGCAATAACTGTGTGGGTGTGAATGTGTGGGTGTGAATGTGTGGGTGTGTGTGTGTATGTGTTGGGAGGCAACTGTGTGGTGTTGTGTGTGTGTATTGGAAGCAATAACTGTGTGGTTAATGTGGGTGTGAATGTGTTGTGTGTGTATGTGTTGGGAGGCAATAACTGTGGGTTTTGTGTGTGTATGTGTTGGAGGCAATAACTGTGTGGGTGTGAATGTGTGGGTGTAGTGTGTGTGGGTGTGTATGTGTTAGCAATACTAGGTGTTGGTGTATGTGTTGGAGGCAATAACTTTGTGGTTGTGTGTGTTGGGAGGCAATAACTGTGTGGGTGTGTGTTGTGTATATGGGAGGCAATGTGTGGTGTGGTGTGTGTGTTTGTATGTGTTGGGAGGCAATAACTGTGTGGGTGTGGGTGTGTGTGGATGTGTTGGAGGCAAATTGTGTGGGTGTGTGGGTGTATGTGTTGGGAGGCAATAACTGTGTGGGTGTGAATGTGTGGGTGTGAATGTGTGGGTGTGTGTGTGTATGTGTTGGGAGGCAATAACTGTGTGGGTGTGAATGTGTGTGTGTGTGTGTGACTTTGGCTGAGAAGAAAAGTGAGGATAGTGCAACTGCTGTTAGGTATCGTGATGCTCCCTGGACAGTTGTTCCAACAAGTGCAACAACCTGCAAATTTCTACGGCGGCCAGTTGCCCTCAGCAACAAGTTCATCACCTTGGATGACGAATGTGATGGTGAGGCTGCGAGTGCTTCCTTCGGCGAGGAAACCAGGAGAAAGGTAAGTGAGTTGCCTCCAACAGGTGTGACTGCTGCCCCCCCAGGAGTACCTTCAACTGCTGCCCCAGGAGTTCCTGCCGCTGCCGCAGCTGCTACCAAGTAAGTCATCGACAAGGAGAGGCAAGTCCTTCTCAATTGTTGGGGACTCCATGGTCAGACACTTAGCTAGGTCCACCTGTACTGATATTAGGAAGCTTGTCTGTCTGCCTGGTGCCGGGGTTGGGAAGGTGTTAGAGGACATTGATTACATCATGAAAGATATTGGAGATAGCCCCATTATCTGTCTCAGTACAGGGAGCAATGATGTTGGTAAAGGTAGGACGGAAGTACTGCTTCGGCAATACAGGGAGGTGTTAGATAAAGTTAGGAGGAAGGGAGGCATACCTGTAGTACACAGTATCTTGCCACGGAGAGGGGTCAGCAAGGAATGGTCATCTAGGGCAATTGGTATCAATTGTCGGCTGAAAAATACTGTTAATGCAAATGCAATACCATTCCTTGATAACTGGACCCGTTTCTATGGTAAAAATCAGTTGTACGCACAGGACGGGGTTCATCTTTCTCGGCTAGGGGTGGCAAATTTAGCTAGGTCAATAGATAGGATTGTCGCGGGGTTTCGCTGAAAATAAAGCCTGAGAATATGAGTAAGAATAATTGTCTAGATAGGGTAAATTGCCGTACTGGTACATCAGATAGGAATAGAAAATATCAGTCCACAGGATGTTTAATTGTACTGGTAGTAGAAATATTGAAGGTGTAACAGAAGATGGGAATCCAGTGAGAAATAAAGGTAGATCCGATACCTGAAATATAAATTCATTGAGATAATATTATACCAACTGTAGGAGTTTATGTAACAAAATGGATGAACTTAGAGCACTTGTTAGCAACGAAAATATAGACATTATAGCACTGACTGAAACATGGATTAATACAGAATCAAGACATTTTTTAGCAGAATTCCATATACCAGGATATAGTTTGTTTAAACGCGACCGAACAAGTAGGAGGGCGGCGGAATAGCAGTGGTTTGTCAGGAGTTCTTTAAAAAAGCTGTATTAAATCAGGTATTAGACTAAATACTGATAACGAAAGTGTTTGGGTTGAGGTTAGCGAAGGTAGTGAGACCATAATTATTGGAGTTATTTATAGACCACCAAATATGAGTAGAAACGAAGGTACAGCTTTATGGCAGGAAGTGAAAATAGCATCAAGGTTTAGCAATGTGTGTATTCTAGGGATTTCAATTTTCCGAATATTGATTGGCAGCATCAAATCGGCGACTCAGATTCAACAGAGTTTATTGAGGCGGTACAGGATCGTTTTTTATTTCAATTCATAGACTCGCCTACTAGAGGTAATAATATCCTCGATTTAGTTCTCAGTAATAATGAACAAATGATAAATAATGTAGAGATAGGAGACCAACTAGGAAATAGTGATCATAAATCAATTTATTTTAACATACAATGGACAGGAAAGGCTAAAGAGAATACGACACTTATCCCAGATTTCAGAAAAGCCAATTATGGTGGATTAAGACGAGCCTTAAGAGTCGATCCTATGGTTAAACTATTAAGTGGACCCAGGTGCGCTAATGAACATACTCTCTCTCAGATACCTGTCTTAACTCAGGATAATTTGACAGCTACATATAATAATTTTATTTCTTCACTCCACAATGCGCAAAACTAAATATATCCCCAAAAGAAAATTTTAGATCACCACAGAACCAACCCAAATGGATGAATAATAGACTATTAGACCTTCTAGGAAAAAAGAGAGGAATATATCGAAAAATAAAGAAAGGCGAAATTCACCTACTTGCTTACTATCAGAATCTATCAAGAGAGGTTAAAAAATTTATAAGGACAGACAAAAGAAATTATGAAATCAGGATAGCCAATGACTCAAAAAAAAAACCTAAGGCTTTTTACCAGCTATATAAATCTAAAGTTAGAGATAAAATAGGCCCCCTTAAAACTTCGATAGGAGAAATGACAGAAAGTGATTTAGAAATGTGCAGTACATTAAATAGTCAGTTTCTATCCGTTTTCACTAATGAAAATTTGGCACAGATTCCAGAAGTCCGTAAGGTGTATAGAGATAGTATAGAAAATAGGTTAAGTACGGTTACTATAAGTAGAAATGATGTGCTTAAGGAAATTGACAGACTGAAACCTCAGAAATCGCCTGGTCCCGATGAGGTATATGCCAGAGTATTAAAAGAATGCAGAGATGAGTTAAGTTACCCATTAACATTTCTTTTTAACAATTCATTAGAAACAGGTATAGTTCCAGAAGCTGGAAGCTTGCAAATGTAGTTCCGATTTTCAAAAAAGGTGATAAATCATAGCATCCAATTACCGTCCCATTAGTCTCACTTCAATCATAGGAAAGCTACTAGAGTCAATTATTGCTAGGAAAAATGAGAAACCACTTAGAAACATTTAACTTAATCAATTCTTCTCAGCATGGATTCACACAGGGACGTTCTTGCCTTACTAATTTGCTTAGTTTTTTCTCAGAGGTATATGAAGCAGTAGATAATGACAAGGCATACGATATTATATATTTAGATTTCAGTAAAGCTTTCGACAGAGTCCCTCATGAGAGATTGATGAGAAAGGTTGAGGCACATGGAATAGGTGGGGCGTTGTTGGGATGGATTAGGTCATGGCTAATTGGTAGGAAACAGAGAGTCAGCATAAATGGTACCAAGTCAGAGTGGGGAGCAGTCAAAAGTGGTGTCCCCCAGGGATCGGTATTAGGTCCCCTTTTGTTTCTTATATACATAAATGACCTAGATTTAGGTATAACTAGTAGGATAAGTAAATTCGCAGACGATACTAAAATGGGGAGATCAATTGATTCAGATAGCGATATAGAGTGCCTCCAAAGGGATCTAGATACCTTACATGAATGGTCAGTAAATTGGCAGATGAAGTTTAACATTGACAAATGCAAGGTATTAAAGATAGGGAAGATGCAAACAAATGTTAAATATAAACTAGCTAATTTAGAATTAGAAAATTCAGACTGCGAGAAAGATCTAGGTGTGTTTGTTAGCAATGATTTGAAGCCTAGAAAACAGTGTATAAGCGTTCGTAATAAGGCAAACAGGATTCTCGGGTTCACTCTCTAGGAGTGTGAGTAACAGAACTGCTGATGTTATCTTAAAACTTTACTTGTCATTAGTGAGACCCCATATGGATTATGCTGTCCAATTTTGGTGTCCTTATTACAGAATGGACATAGATTCATTGGAGAGAGTACAGCGTAGAATGACAAAAATGATCCATAATATTAGAAATCTTCCGTATGAAGAAAGGTTGAAGAAATTAGGTTTACATTCGTTAGAGAGACGCAGAGTTAGAGGGGATATGATAGAGGTGTCAAGTGGGATTAACAAAGGGGACATGACAAATGTACTTAAAGCTCAGTGATAGCGAAAGAACTCGTACCAATGGTTTCAAATTAGATAAATTTCGTTTCAGAAAAGATATAGGCAAATATTGGTTTGGTAACAGAGTTGTAGATGGGTGGAATGGACTACCAAGTGCTATAGTGGGATCTAAAACTGTAGGGAGCTTTAAGATAAAATTGGATAAGCATATGGACGAGAAGGGTTGGGTGTGAAGGGGGATCAGCCGGGTTGGGCCAATCAGTGCTCTGCAGACCCCCATAATCCTGCGTTAATCTCTAACCGTTTTGGTAGGATGATCCTCAGGGTATTAGAGTGTTGAGCCTATAATTGGGCTTTGTAATTGATTTGGGGTTGTGTAGGACAGGGATCTGCCTTGCTTAGGCCAATCGGCTTTCTGCAGACTCCCATTTTCTTATGTTCTTATGTGTGTGTATGTGTTGGGAGGCAATAACTGTGTGGGTGTGAATGTGTGTGTGTGTATGTGTGTTTGTGTGTGTGTGTGTGTGTATGTGTTGGGAGGCAATAACTGTGTGGGTGTGAATGTGTGTGTGTGTGTGTGTATGTGTGTGTATGTGTTGGGAGGCAATAACTGTGTGGGTGTGTGTGTGTGTGTATGTGTTGGGAGGCAATAACTGTGTGGGTGTGAATGTGTGTGTGTGTGTGTATGTGTTGGGAGGCAATAACTGTGTGGGTGTGAATGTGTGGGTGTGTGTACGTGTTGGGAGGCAATAAATGTGTGGGTGTGAATGTGTGTGTGTATGTGTTGGGAGGCAATAACTATGTGGGTGTGAATGTGTGTGTGTGTGTGGATGTGTTGGGAGGCAGTAACTGTGTGGGTGTGAATGTGTGTGTGTGTGTGTGTGTTGGGAGGCAATAACTGTGTGGGTGTGTCTGTGTGTGTATGTGTTGGGAGGCAATAACTGTGTGGGTGTGAATGTGTGTGTGTGTATGTTTATGTGTGTATGTGTTGGTATCCATACTTTTATTTCTCTAAGTATTGGACAGTCTAAGTATTGGACAGTCTAAGTATTGGACAGTCTAAGTATTGGACAATCTTAGTATTGGACAGTCTTAGTATTGGACAGTCTAAGTATTGGACAGTCTAAGAATTGGACAGTTTAAGTATTGGACAGTCTTATATTGGACAGTCTTAGTATTGGACAGTCTAAGTATTGGGCAGTCTAAGTATTGGACAGTCTAAGTATTGGACAGTCTTAGTATTGGACAGTCTTAGTATTGGACAGTCTTAGTATTGGACAGTCTAAGTATTGGACAGTCTAATTATTGGACAGTCTAAGTATTGGACAGTCTAAGTATTGGACAGTCTAAGTATTGGACAGTCTAACTATTGGACAGTCTAAGTATTGGACAGTCTAAGTATTGGACAGTCTAAGTATTGGACAGTCTAAGTATTGGACAGTCTTAGTATTGGACAGTCTAAGTATTGGACAGTCTAAGTATTGGACAGTCTAAGTATTGGACAGTCTAAGTATTGGACAGTCTAAGTATTGGACAGTCTTAGTATTGGACAGTCTAAGTATTGGACAGTCTTTGTATTGGACAGTCTAAGTATTGGACAGTCTAAGTATTGGACAGTCTTAGTATTGGACAGTCTAAGTATTGCACAGTCTTGGTATTGGACAGTCTAAGTATTGGACAGTCTTGGTATTGGACAGTCTAAGTATTGGACAGTCTAAGTATTGGACAGTCTAAGTATTGGACAGTAAGTATTGGACAGTCTAAGTATTGGACAGTCTTAGTATTGGACAGTCTAAGTATTGGACAGTCTAAGTATTGGACAGTCTTAGTATTGGACAGTCTAAGTATTGGACAGTCTAAGTATTGGACAGTCTAAGTATTGGACAGTCTTAGTATTGGACAGTCTTAGTATTGGACAGTCTTAGTATTGGACAGTCTAAGTATTGGACAGTCTAAGTATTGGACAGTCTAAGTATTGGACAGTCTAGTTCAGTCTTAGTATTGGACAGTCTTAGTATTGGACAGTCTTAGTATTGGACAGTCTAAGTATTGGACAGTCTAAGTATTGGACAGTCTAAGTATTAGACAGTCTAAGTATTGGACAGTCTAAGTATTGGACAGTCTAAGTATTGGACAGTCTAAGTATTGGACAGTCTAAGTATTGGACAGTCTAAGTATTGGACAGTCTAAGTATTGGACAGTCTAAGTATTGGACAGTAAGTATTGGACAGTCTAAGTATTGGACAGTCTAAGTATTGGACAGTCTAAGTATTGGACAGTCTAAGTATTGGACAGTCTAAGTATTGGACAGTCTAAGTATTGGACAGTAAGTATTGGACAGTCTAAGTATTGGACAGTCTTAGTATTGGACAGTCTTAGTATTGGACAGTCTAAGTATTGGACAGTCTAAGTATTGGACAGTCTTAGTATTGGACAGTCTAAGTATTGGACAGTCTAAGTATTGGACAGACTTAGTATTGGACAGTCTAAGTATTGGACAGTCTTAGTATTGGACAGTCTTAGTATTGGACAGTCTAAGTATTGGACAGTCTAAGTATTGGACAGTCTAAGTATTGGACAGTCTAAGTATTGGACAGTAGTATTGGACAGTCTTAGTATTGGACAGTCTAAGTATTGTACAGTCTTAGTATTGGACAGTCTAAGTATTGGACAGTCTAAGTATTGGACAGTCTAAGTATTGGACAGTCTAAGTATTGGACAGTCTAAGTATTGGACAGTCTAAGTATTGGACAGTCTAAGTATTGGACAGTAGTATTGGACAGTCTTAGTATTGGACAGTCTAAGTATTGGACAGTCTAAGTATTGGACAGTCTATTGGACAGTAAGTATTGGACAGTCTAAGTATTGGACAGTCTAAGTATTGGACAGTCTAAGTATTGGACAGTCTTAGTATTGGACAGTCTAAGTATTGGACAGTCTAAGTATTGGACAGTCTAAGTTTTGGACAGTAAGTATTGGACAGTCTAAGTATTGGACAGTCTAAGTATTGGACAGTCTAAGTATTGGACAGTAAGTATTGGACAGTCTAAGTATTGGACAGTCTTAGTATTGGACAGTCTTAGTATTGGACAGTCTAAGTATTGGACAGTCTAAGTATTGGACAGTCTTAGTATTGGACAGTCTAAGTATTGGACAGTTTTAGTATTGGACAGTCTAAGTATTGTAGAGGCTAAGTATGGACAGTCTTAGTATTGGACAGTCTAAGTATTGGACAGTCTAAGTATTGGACAGTCTAAGTATTGGACAGTCTAAATATTGGACAGTCTTAGTATTGGACAGTCTAAATATTGGACAGTCTTAGTATTGGACAGTCTAAGTATTGGACAGTCTAAATATTGGACAGTCTTAGTATTGGACAGTCTAAGTATTGGACAGTCTGAGTATTGGATAGTCTGAGTATTGGACAGTCTGAGTATTGGACTGTCTAAGTATTGGACAGTCTAAATATTGGACAGTCTAAATTTAAGTGTAATCTTAAGGGGGGTGACCTGTTTTTGTTCTGTCCTTTTCTATCTTTCTCTGACTTGTATCCATTTGGCCCCATTCAGCCTACTGTTTTAAGACGTTTATCCCCATCCAGGTGTCAATTTCTTACTGGTGAGCAATAGCGAGCTAGCATATTTTTTATTTTTGTTAGACAGCAGGCTAAATTTGTACATTTTTCGATAGAAAAATTTCTCCGGCGAAACCGGATTTCTTCATATAATGCTGGCTCGCTATCGCTCGCCAGGAAGAAATCGACACCTAGATGGGGATAAACGTTTTAAAATAGTTGGCTGAATGGATTCAAGCCAGAGAAAGAGAGAAAATTACAGAAATAATAATAAAGCAGGTCACCCCCCTTAAGAGATACCTTGAGTAAAGCATGGGTCACATCCTCCCTTCCCACCCTTAGTAAAGCATGGGTCACATCCTCCCTTCCCACCCTTAGTAAAGCATGAGTCACATCCTCCCTTCCCACCCTTAGTAAAGCATGGGTCACATCCTCCCTTCCCACCCTTAGTAAAGCATGAGTCACATCCTCCCTTCCCACCCTTAGTAAAGCATGGGTCACATCCTCCCTTCCCACCCTTAGTAAAGCATGGGTCACATCCTCCCTTCCCACCCTTAGTAAAGCATGGGTCACATCCTCCCTTCCCACCCTTAGTAAAGCATGGGTCACATCCTCCCTTCCCACCCTTAGTAAAGCATGGGTCACATCCTCCCTTCCCACCCTTAGTAAAGCATGGGTCACATCCTCCCTTCCCACCTTAGTAAGCATGGGTCACATCCTCCCTTCCCACCCTTAGTAAAGCATGGGTCACATCCTCCCTTCCCACCCTTAGTAAAGCATGGGTCACATCCTCCCTTCCCACCCTTAGTAAAGCATGGGTCACATCCTTCCTTCCCACCCTTAGTAAAGCATGGGTCACATCCTCCCTTCCCACCCTTAGTAAAGCATGGGTCACATCCTCCCTTCCCACCCTTAGTAAAGCATGGGTCACATCCTCCCTTCCCACCCTTAGTAAAGCATGGGTCACATCCTCCCTTCCCACCCTTAGTAAAGCATGGGTCACATCCTCCCTTCCCACCCTTAGTAAAGCATGGGTCACATCCTCCCTTCCCACCCTTAGTAAAGCATGGGTCACATCCTCCCTTCCCACCCTTAGTAAAGCATGGGTCACATCCTCCCTTCCCACCCTTAGTAAAGCATGGGTCACATCCTCCCTTCCCACCCTTAGTAAAGCATGGGTAACATCCTCCCTTCCCACCCTTAGTAAAGCATGGGTCACATCCTCCCTTCCCACCCTTAGTAAAGCATGGGTCACATCCTCCCTTCCCACCCTTAGTAAAGCATGGGTCACATCCTCCCTTCCCACCCTTAGTAAAGCATGGGTCACATCCTCCCTTCCCACCCTTAGTAAAGCATGGGTCACATCCTCCCTTCCCACCCTTAGTAAAGCATGGGTCACATCCTCCCTTCCCACCCTTAGTAAAGCATGGGTCACATCCTCCCTTCCCACCCTTAGTAAAGCATGGGTCACATCCTCCCTTCCCACCCTTAGTAAAGCATGGGTCACATCCTCCCTTCCCACCCTTAGTAAAGCATGGGTCACATCCTCCCTTCCCACCCTTAGTAAAGCATGGGTCACATCCTCCCTTCCCACCCTTAGTAAAGCATGGGTCACATCCTCCCTTCCCACCCTTAGTAAAGCATGGGTCACATCCTCCCTTCCCACCCTTAGGACCAAGCTTAAGGGGAGGGTGGGCCGTTTGTTTGGTCTATTAATTCATTTATTCATATATATTTTTTTAGTTTCCTTCCTAGACCTCCAACAAGCTTAGAAAAACCCCCCCTAGACCCCCCTCAAGATAAATTTGTACATTTTTCGGTAGAAAAATGTACGAAAGGTCTTAACATTGACAACGAAATAGGACGAAAGGTGTTAAAATCGCCAAACTAATAGGCTAACGTCTTATTATCTCAAAACTAGTGGGGCTAAACATTAGGGAGAAGGGGATCCAGAAAAACGGTCTGCCTCCCCTTAAGGAAACCCTGACAAGTCCTCACCACAACGATACAGCAGCCAAATATTCTACAGGTTGGTACGGTCGCGCTAATAAGTCATGTCTCAGCTGCCATTACGTTCGGCTTTCTCTGTGCTGTATTAATGTCTGCCAGATGTTGAATAGGGTCGTTAAGTGTAGGATCATGTTTGTATATCTCACTCGAAATGAATAAATATAGTTTTAGATATTGCTGATACCAATTATTGATCAAAACATACTTGGTGCCGAGACATGACTTATTAGGCTGATTGTACCGGTACTGAACATTATAGGTAGCGCCAACCAACTTGACAATAATCTTGACCCCTTAACTTCTCATAACTCAAAAGTTTAATAAAGATGAATGGAGATATAACACCAGTACTCTTCAATCCTTTATTGGCTAGGGTTGAGTACAGGAGCGCCGAGACGCTTGTTGGCTATGTGAGAGTCTGGTGTGAACTGAAGGACTTGCTGCCTCCACAGGCCTGGGTGCCACTGGTGCCCGCAAGTCTAAAGTGTCTGTGGTGCCATATGATGTTGGACAATAGTGGTGTATACATTATTATTATATCTCCCCCCCCCCCCCCTATTGGCGTCCGACGAGGCGATGGTGGAGTCGGGCGGTGTAGGTTGAGTGGAGGGCGGTAGGCGAAGCTGGCATAGGAAGCGGCGGTTGCGGAGTGTGGCTCGCCCCGACCCATCCACCCGGATGGTATACTGGCGGTGTGGATGCACCTCCACTACAGTGCCAGTCTTGTTCCACCGTGTCGGGTTGTTGCCCCCCTGGTTCTGGACGGAGACCCGGTCACCGATGTGGAGTGGTGATAAATGCCGGGCTGAAGCATTATAGTATGTGGCTAGGGCAGCGTTACGGTGGAAAAGGGCTGCCTCACGAGCTTCGGCCGAGAGAAGCCAGTGGGGGTGGAGAAGTGCAGGATTGCAGGGGACGTGGTCCCGTAGGGCAAAGAGAAGTTGAGCTGGTGACTTGTCAATGGTTGAGAGGGGTGTGTTCCTGTATTGGAGGAGGGCGCGGGCTGCGGCGTTGTTGTCTAGGGAGCCAGTAGGGGATGTACAGTCCGCGATGATGCGGCGGGCTGCTTTAACAGCCAGCTCAGCGCGGCCATTAGACTGAGGGTAGAACGCAGAGCTGACCCGGTGTGACACACCCCAATGTGCCAGGAATTCTTGGAAGTCCCCGGCTGTGAACTGGGGCCCACCATCGCTCGCCAGTACCCGGGGTGCTCCGTAGTGGGTGAAGAGGGTACAGCACGCCGAGATGAGGTGGTGAGCATCACATTTACCTGGTGGCAGGTAGAAGATGTGGACATTGCTGGAGAAGCGATCGACGTAGACCAGGTAGTGTTTGCCCTGGTGCTGAAAAAAATCGGCGGCTACTTGGTCGTATGGCCATTGGGGTGGGTCAGATGACATGAGTGGCTCTTTCGGCTGGGACGGGGCGTGAGCGCGGCAGTAGTGGCAGGTATCCAGGCAGTTGCGTAGGGCCTTGTCAATACCTGGCCAGTAAACACTCGCATGTGCACGGGCCTTCATGCCAGTCATACCCTGATGAGCTGAGTGAAGGGCCTCGAGAACTCTGGACTGAAGATGATGGGGGATGACTGGTCGTTGATCCATGAGGGCCACCCTGTCGACGGAAGTGAGGCGGTCTCTATCACCCCAGAATTGTCGTAGTTGTGGGGCGGTCGCCTCTCTGGAGTCCGGGAAGCCCTCGGGGATGGTCTGAAGAAGGGAGGTATACTCGCTGTCTTGTTGGCCGGCAGATTTAAGGTCAGACCATGATACAACTGGGTCAGGTATGGCGGCGAGCATGGTGAGGGAGGCCAAGGCAACGGAGTGAATATCGAGCTCGCTGGCGGCCGCATTATGTACATCATGGGTGTCCGCGGAGGGCCGGGTCGGGTAGCGGGAGACAGCGTCGGGGCCGCGGTGCCATTTGCCAGGCGTATGTTGAATGGTGAACTGGTATCGTAGGGTACGTTCCTTAATCTTGAACAGGCGAGGGTTTGGTATGTTGTCAAGAAACCGGTCGTTAAGGATGTGCAGTAGAGGTCTGTGGTCCACGACGAGGTCAGGGCAGCCCAGGACGAACATTCTGCATCTGTCAAGGGCGTCAGCCACTGCTAAAGCCTCGCCTTCGACGGATGCGTCGTGGGACTCCGCAGGTGTGGTAAAACGGGAGCCGGCGAAGATAAGTTTCCAACCGACCTTGCAACAGGTGGGGGCAGATGCGGTGGGGCAGGAACAATGTTGTTGGAGTAGGAGGAAGCCAAGGCCGGTTTTGCTCCAGTCTGTGGCGAGGCACGTGGGTCTGCCGATTTCGAAGGAGCAGACACCTTCCTCAACCAGGTGTGTGATGTGGTCCTTAGATGTGGCAAAGGTACGGTCGAGTGCCTCATCCCAGTGGAAGGGGGTTTTGGACTGCACAAGTTCCCGGAAGGGCGCCATTTCCGGTTTGATGCTGAAGGCCCAGGCGACCTGTTCAACGAGACCAAACCACGACCGGGCTCCCGTGATGTCTGTGGTCGTGGGAAAGTCACGGATGGCCTGAATCATGGACGTGCATGGCTTAATTCCAGTGTCTGTGATGGTGAGTCCGGCGAAGTCAACTGAAGGGGCGGCGAAGGTAAACTTGTCAGGGTTGAAAGTGACACCGTTGGTTACGCAGAGGACCAGGTAATCAAAAGTGTGCCAAAAGGCCTCCTCGACTGAAGAGTCCCACAAAAGGGAGTCGTCGACACACTTCACCTTACGAGGGACAGCCTGTATGATTGCGTCGAATCGTCGGGTATAGGCGTCGCCAGCTGCCAAGTAGCCTTGAGGGGCCCTGATATACCTGTAACGGCCAAATTCCGTGATAAAAGTCGTAGCCTCCCTGCTGGATTCGTCGAGTAAAACAGCATGGTATCCATTCCAGGCGTCTAGGACCGTCTTACGAGTGCCTGCAGGGATGGATTGGGCCAAGTTGAATGGGCTCGGGGTGTGATGTGTTTCCCGAAGGCAGGCGTGGTTGAGTGCCTGCAGGTCAACTGTACGGCGGGGTTGTCCAATTTTCTTGGCGACCACCACCATCCTAGAACACCAGGTAGTAGGGGTACCGATGGGGACAGGCTCAATAATGCCCAGTGCGACGTCCCTGTCGAGATCTGCTTTGACCTGGGCCTTCCAATGATGTGGTATAGGGGCAGGGGTGTGCACGGCACGTGGAGATGCGCCAGGCTTGATGTGGATGTGTATGGGAGGGCCAGACATCGTGGGGAGTGGGCCGCTGGTGGTGTTGAATGCTGAAGATGCAAACTGTGACAAGAACCAGTCACGAAGGTCAGACAGGTGCAGGTCGTTAGGTGGGAAGGGGAGGGAAGTGGGCTGGTGTGGTGGAGGGGTCCTGGTCAAGGTGGGTGGTGGTTGGGTGGTGAGGGCGGCCATGCAGGGGGTAGGTGTGGGGAAGTCGGGAGGGATGATATGTAGTGCCCTACAAGCTGAAATGCTGATAAATAACGGTGACTGTGCCTGAATAATAAAAACATCATCATCAGTACAAAGGAGTACAAAGGAAATCAAGCAACAACAGATCTAGTGACCCTTCTAGGTTGCTTGTCCTCCAAAACACTGAGGATCAAGTGTCCAAACAGTGGTTTAGAGTGGGTAAGGGAACATTGGAAAGGGAACTACTGCCCTGCCACTAACGTGGCAGGACTAGGAAGTTAGTAGGGGACATATGGGTTAGTAACTGAGGGGAGGATAAAGTTATTCATTTACAAACGCAGTCAGTCGCGGGTTTGATGCGAGATATTTGTCTATGCGGAATTTAAATGAATCAACGGTGCTGCAGTCTATAACGTCTCGGGGAAGCCCATTCCACAAGTTGACAACTCGATTGAAGAAGAAATTCTTAGATTCGTGCGAGTTAAAAGATTTACCAATAATTTTGCAACCGTTTCCCCGCGTGTAATTAGATTGGTCGATAGTGAAGTACTTACTACAGTTCATATTGTCGATGCCTTTGATGATTTTGAACACTTGAATTAAGTCGCCTCTTAATCTGCGCTGGGTTAAAGGAAATAGATTTAATTCTCTAAGACGCTCTTCGTATGGTTTGTTCTTTAGGCTAGGTATCATTTTGGTAACTCTACGTTGAACTCGTTCTAGCTTGTTTATATCTTTTTGGTAATAAGGGCACCAGGATTGAACGCAGTATTCCAGAAGAGGGCGGACTAAGGAATTGTAAAGGGTTAGGATAACTTCTTTGGATTTATGCTCAAATGACCTGCCTATAAAGCCAATTATTTATTTGCCTTCTTAACAACTTCTGAACATTGTTGACTCGGTTTTAGGTTACTCGATATTGTTACTCCCAGATCAGTTTCTCTGTTTACATTCTTAAGCTGAGTGCCATTCATCGAATAGTTTGCTTTCTCATTTAGGTATCCGACATGTAGTACTTTACATTTATCCGCATTGAAACTCATTTGCCAAATTTGGGCCCAACATGACAATTTATCTAGATTGTGTTGCATATCGTCAACTTGTTCTTTTGAGAGTACGCTATTTGCAATTTTTGTATCGTCAGCAAATTTTGAGATTGTGCAGGTGAGACCCTCATCTATGTCGTTGATGTAAATTAGAAAGAGAATTGGTCCTAGTACCGATCCCTGGGGTACCCCGCTACTTACATTGGTCCATTTAGATGCCTTACCGTTTATGACTACCCTTTGCTTTCTGTTGCTGAGCCAATTTTCTATCCATTTCAACACACCGTCTTGTATTCCATGCGCTTTTAGTTTTAGCAGTAAACGTTTGTGGGGAACTTTGTCAAAGGCCTTTTGAAAATCAAGGTATATAATATCTACAGCTTTACTCTCATCGTAGAGGTTGAGGATATCGTGGAAGAAGTCTAAGAGGTTTGTTAAACAGGAACGTTTTTTACGAAAGCCGTGTTGAGTATCTTTAAGTATGTTATTTTCCTCCAAGTGATTTACGAGTCTGTCTCGTATGACCGTTTATAGCATTTTACATACAACTGAGGTTAAGCTAATTGGACGATAGTTACTGGGTAGGGATTTGCTGCCTTTTTTGAATATCGGTGTTACGTTGGCTAGCTTCCACTGATCAGGCATAGTTCCAGACTGCAAGGATTTATTGAATAGTAATGTCAGTGGTTTGGAGAGCTCATTCTTAGCTTCCTTTAGAACTCTAGGCGAGATTGTATCAGGTCCTGGCGTTTTATTTACCTTGAGTTTATCTAAACAATTCAATACTTCTCTCTCTGTAACGGTGATATTGCTTAGAACATCTGAATTATCAATCTGAATCGGCGATGGTGTAGGGATATCACTGAGGTCTTCTGTTGTAAAAACTGATGCAAAGAAGGTATTGAGGGCATTACTCATTTGTACTTCGTCTTTGGTGTATTCTCCTTTTTCATCGACTAACGGTCCAACAGTTGAAGTAACTACTTTTTTCTTTCTGATATAACTATAGAATTCTTTCGGGTTTGTTTTACTTTGATTCGCAATATGTAACTCTAAGGTCTTTTTACTTTGCTTAATTAACTTTTTGGCTTTGCGTCGTAGCTCTACAAATTTCACCCGTTCTTCGTCATTTTGTGAGGATTTTAATCTATCATTAGCAAATTTTTTAGCAAGCAGGCAGTTTGAAATATCTTTATTCCACCATTTGGGCTTATTATTATGGCCTGGACGCCGTATTTTCGGCGTAGTGTAGTGTAGGGGGTGCCGGCAACGTCGGTGGTGGTAATGGTAGTCGGCATATAACCCAGGACCTGGAGAGTGTGACCCCCCACGGCCGTGATCCGTTGGTGAGTAGGCTGTAGGTGGTGGCGTTGGAGGCCCAGTGCCCGTGGTAATTGCAAACCAGCCACAGATACTTGGGCGCCCGTGTCAGGGTGGGCAGTGACGCTGGTGGAGTGAGAGTGGGGCGACATGGCAGTAGAAATGGTAATGGGCAAGGAGGGGAGCCGTGCGGGTGGTGGTTTGTTAACAGCCTGCTTGATGGTACCAATGATAACAGCTGCGGATGAAGGTGAGGGCGTGGAGTGACAAACTGTGGAGTAATGGTTGAGTTTGTTGCACGACGGGCAGGTCTTGCCCCAAGCAGGGCATTTGGATGGGCGTTCGGCTCGAGAGTGTGTGGATATAATCAGTGCACCCACTGCACTGAGAAGATGTGGATTTACAAACCTTGGCAAAGTGGTTAGGTTTATTACACGCCGTGCAGGTCTTGCCCCATGCAGGACACTTAGAAGATCGTTGGGCTTGTGAATGTGAAGATAGGCCACACCCGGAGCAACGTGTGGGAGATGAAGTGGGGCCGACGTGGGGACGTGGTGGGGCGGGTGATGGGGACTGAGTGGGTGGGGCGGGGGGCTGGATAGGGGCAGGGCGTGGATAAGTACTCTTGAGACGCTGGTATGGTGATTTCACAGCATGTACCCCCGGTTGCATGGCCGTCTGGTCGAGTGCCGCGGATTCGAACCCCACACAGTAGTTGATAACATCTTGTAAGGTAGGTAGGGTGCGGTCTTTAGTTAAAACATCTTGCTGAAGGGACGAATCACTAATCCCGATAGTCACCTGGTCCCGTATGTGTTCGTCAGAGACATCAGTGTGGCAACAGGGGCAGGTAAAGCCACAGTCCAAAGTGGCCTCCGTAATACGTGTGACGTAGTCCCGGATCTGTTCAGTAGGTTGTTGGAGGAGAGACCGGAAGTGGTGGCGAGCGGCTGCGCGGTTCCGTTGTCGGTGGACGAGTTGTGTGATGAGAGTCGCTAGGTCGATTTCTGGCAATGAGGAGAACGCCTGATTGTGAGCAGATATGGCGCTCTGAAGGATAGGGTCACACGTCTGGTAGAGCTCGATGGTAGCCTCGTGAGGTGGTAGAAGGACAAGCCGTTTGTAGACCTCCCAATCAGCCCAGAATTTACGTAGGGCGTGTCCCGGCATATGTAAAGCGGCCTGGGGCCGCGTAGGGGCAGCCCGGCGGGGCGGGGCGGGGCTGGGCTGGATAAGAAGGGACTTGAGGTGTGTAGATAGCCGCGCCGTAAGGGTCCGTGCCAGCTGTACGATAACCGGACATCATGGCCGGGGCGGGGTGGGACGGGGCCGTGGTGGTGGTGGTGGTGGTAGGGTGTAGGATGACGTCATGCGCATAAGAGGCTGCGCCGTGAGGGTTGGTGCCAGCCGTACGATATCCAGGGAGAGGGGCCGTCGTGTGATGGGTGACGTCATGCGCATAAGAGGCTGCGCCGTGAGGGTTGGTGCCAGCCGTACGATAGCCAGGGGGGGCATAATGGCCGCCGTAATACCGACCGTCGCTACCGACACCAGTGTGGGCCTGGCCGTCAGTTGGGGAAGGTGTGGGATGTTCGCTCTTGATAGGGTGGGTAAGGAGATCAGTCATGTTCATATGTAACAAAGACATGTGGGGAATAACTGGCATATGGTGGGGCACTGAGACATGGTACAGTATACTACTACTACTACTACTACTACTACTAATACTACTACTTCTAATAATAATAATTGTGCCCCTGGCAGCTGTTCAAATGTTTTCGAAAAGAGCCCTAGCTTAGGTTTTTCCCTTACACAGTAACAGTAAATCATCCATGGACTAGGAATGAATGTATGGAATGCGCCCAAATTTATCTCCCAAATACATAACAACCCCCTGGATCCATTGACACCATCAGAATTTTAATTGGACCATTATTGTGGATTTTCCAATTTAAGCCACTCTCGAAATTAACTCCAAATATGCACATTTTGAGATAAAATTGTTGTTGCACGCTAAGTAATTGGTCCAAATTCAAGTTACCTTATGCTAATGGACTTAAATTACACGCTCGCTATCGCTCGCCATGAAAAAATCGACAACTAAAGGGCACGAAAGGTCTAAAATATGGACAAAGAAATGGGGGCGAAAGGCCTTAAAATCGCCAAAGTAATGGACCGAACGTCTTAGAATCTTAAAACTAATGGGGCTAAACACGAGGGAGAAAGTGGTCCAGAAAAACGCCCCAACGTGTCTTTGGTGCACTAGACAGAAGTGCGGTGTACTCTTGTAGTGAATTAAAGATGAACAGGAAGTGGTAGTGTTTTATTATGCTTTTTCCACCAACCAACTTCACCTCTAAACTCCTTAATGAAATCAACAAATACATGTGGCACTCCAGGAGGGACTCGAACCTAGGATACTCACATCGAAATTCCGCGCACTTATGCATTAATTAGGCTATCAAGACAGTTGGGAGAGTAAAGCCCCCCCGTCCACACACGAGGGAAATGCCTGTCATGGGGCAAAACAGAGGGATTTATGCACCAACTTGATTTAAGGGGGGTGACCTGCTTTTTGTTATTTCTGTCCTTTTCTCTCTTTCTCTGGCTTGTATCCATTTGGCCCCATTCAGCCAACTATTTTAAGACGTTTATCCCCATCTAGGTGTCGATTTCTTCCTGGCGAGCGATAGCGAGCCAGCATTATATGAAGAAATCCGGCTTCGCCGGAGAAATTTTTCTATCAAAAAATGTACAAATTTAGCTTGCTGTCAAACAAACATTTAAAATATGCTGGCTCACTACCGCTCACCAGTAAAAAATTGACACCTGGATGGGGATAAACGTCTTAAAACAGTAGGGTGAATGGGGCCAAATGGATACAAGCCAGAGAAAGATAGGGCAGGACAGAACCAAAAGAGGTGACCCACCCTTAATGCTCGCCTAACGTACTTATGCCGGCCATATCATGATAATTGACGCACCATCAGATTATATCATGATAATTGACGCACCATCAGATTATATCATGATAATTGACGCACCATCAGATTATATCATGATAATTGACGCACCATCAGATTATATCATGATAATTGACGCACCATCAGATTATATCATGATAATTGACGCACCATCAGATTATATCATGATAATTGACGCACCATCAGATTATATCATGATAATTGACCCACCATCAGATTATATCATGATAATTGACGCACCATCAGATCATATCATGATAATTGACGCACCATCAGATCATATCATGATAATTGACGCACCATCAGATCATATCATGATAATTGACGCACCATCAGATTATATCATGATAATTGACGCACCATCAGATTATATCATGATAATTGACGCACCATCAGATTATAGGAGGTTTTTAGTTTGGTCTCTAGAATTCCATCAAGCTTAAAAGTACACTCCCTAGACCCCCTTTCAAGATAAATGTTTACATTTTTCGGTAAAAAAAATTCCCGGCCAAAGGCCGGTTACTCTTAAATTACAGGCTCGCTATCGCTCGCCAGGATAAAATCGACACCTAAATGGCACGAAAGGTCTTAAAATTAACAGAAATGGGTTGAAGGTTCTTACAATCGTCAAAATAATGGGGAGAACGTCTTAAAATTAGAAAAGCAATGGGGCTAAACATGAGGGAGAAAGGGGTAAAGAAAAAAATCCCTCAAGTGGAAATCTCCCCTTAACTCCTAGGTTAAGGTTCACGGTGGTAAATGCTGGACCAGGGCATTAGTCCAAAACCTGTGCACACTGGCGTACTGAACATAATTCTAAGCAATACTTTGAGCTACCCTTATAATACACCTTTGTTCATCTCAACCAGTAGACTATTTCAACCAGTAACCCAGACCAACCAAACCAGTGCCAAAATATAGTACTAACCTAACCTAACCTAACCTAACCTAACCGTATCGGTTGATTTGGTACTGGTTGAGAGCTACTGGTTGAAATGGTCTACTGGTTGAGTTGACCGGTCACCCATGAAGTTAATGTGTATCTTTCCTAAAATGAAGTGAAAACAAACAAGGATGCACATTGCTGGTATAATCCTGTGTAGCGGCAACCCTGTATATATATCTCAATGAAGTGAAAACCAACAAGGATGCACATTGGTGGTATAATCCTGTGTAGCGGCAACCCTGTATATATATCTCAATGAAGTGAAAACCAACAAGGATGCACATTGCTGGTATAATCCTGTGTAGCGGCAACCCTGTATATATATCAATAGTTTGGTAATGTAACAATGTATTTTGACATTTTACATTCATAAATAGTACACTAATATACTAGGTTAGGTTAGGTTAGGTTAGGTTAGGTTTTGGTTAGGTTAGGTTTTGGTTAGGTTAGGTTTTGGTTAGGTTAGGTTTTGGTTAGGTTAGGTTAGGTTAAGTTAAGTTAAGTTAAGTTAAAGTAGGCATCTGAAATAATGGTAGCCAGGTACAGTTGGTCAAAGTTCCAGCTGACCCACCCTCGCTCTGGGGCTCGCAGAATTATCTGGCAATACTGGTGTAGGAAGGAGGTGTGTCTTACAAAGATTGGGATTGGTAGATCAGATTTCGGCTATATCATAGTTAGAACATATACTAAACAAGGGAAAGTAAGCCTATCTCAAATAAAAATGCATACATCGCTATGTATGATCCCAAACATTCACCCAAAGTTCGTAGATTTGCTTAAATATTCAAGTTATTATATCCACTGATTGGCAACGCATATAAAACCTGTTGGCTGCCACAACATACTTTACTCGATTTTATAAGAATACATATTTCTGTTTTATTGGCGGCTGCTTAATGAAGGAGCATTTAGTCTTCAGAACGTGAACATTACATAGTCTAATTTGCAGTAATATACAGGACAGACACAGGTAACACATTAATGGCAAGTGGTATCCCTGCACCACTACACCAGTATTGCCAGCTAATTCTGGGAGTCCCAGAGCGAGGGTGGGTCAGCTGGAACTTTGACCAACTGTACACTCACGCGTACTAAATGTTGCTCAGGGGTGGGTCCTTCCTTCCCCTACTCCACCCAGGGCAGGTGGAAGGGGGGAGTCGGGTCCAAGTCTACCCCCACCTTCCACCCCCAACTCACCCACCTTCCACCCCCAACTCACCCACCTTCCTTCTCTAACTGGCAGTTAGTGATTGGAGACGATTGTTCTCATGTATTGCAAATTATTGTTAAACCATCGTGGCACATGCTTACAATGGCCAACACTAAATATTTATTAGGAATTTATGTATACAATAAATATACTGTATAATTGTAATAACAAAATTAGTTTATATACACAACGTGGGTTACAAGAATATGTCTCTCTCTCTCTCTCTCTCTCTCTCTCTCTCTCTCTCTCTCTCTCTCTCTCTCTCTCTCTTAAAGGGAGATATCGACTTGAGGGATTTTTTTCTGGACCCTTTCTCCCTCATGTTTAGCCCCATTGCTTTTGAGATTTTAAGACAGTCGTCCCATTAGTTTGGCGATTTTAAGAACTTTCGCCCCATTTCCGTCGATTTTAAGACCTTTCGTGCCATTTAGATGTCGATTTTATCCTGGCGAGCGACAGCGAGCCTGTAATTTAAGAGGAACCGGCTTTCAGCCGGGACATTTTTCTACCGAAAAATGTACAAATTTATCTTGAAAGGGGCTCAAGGGGGTGTAATCTTAAGCTTGATGGATATCTAGAGACCAAACTAAAAACCTCCCCTTAACACGCAGACTACGATGTCAGCTCATTTAAGTTTTATAATATGTAATAAGTTTGACAATGTGGATCATAGCAAAATGTTTAGCTTCAATATGAATACAATACGCAACCATGCCCGGCAGTTGGAATTGAAAAAGGTTCAGCACTAGTATGTGTGGAAACTATTTCCGATTTAAGATCTATTCTACAAATACAATTATACAGTATATTGTATATATACAATACAAATAAATATAAATGTTGGCCATTGTATACATGTATACATGTTCAATGATGGTTTAAGGGGAGGTATTTAGTTTGTTCCCTAGACCTCCATCAAGCTTAAAATTACACCCCCTTGAGCCCCTTTCAAGATAAATTTGTACATTTTTCGGTAGAAAAATGTCCCGGCCGAAGGCCGGTTCCTCTTAAATTACAGGCTCGCTATCGCTCGCCAGGATGAAATCGACACCTGAATTGCACGAAAGGTCTTAATATGGGGTGAAAGTTCTTAAAATCGCTAAACTAATGGGACAAACGTTTTATAATATCAAAAGCAATGGGGCTAAACATGAGGGAGAAAGGGGTCAAGAAAAAAAATCCCTCAAGTGGAGATCTCCCCTTAACAATACTTTGCAATACATGATAACAATCTTCTCCAATCACTAACTGCCAGTTAGTGAAGGAAGGTGGGTGAGTTGGGGATAGTTTGGGGGTGGAAGGTGGGGGTAGACTTGGACCCAACTCCCCCCTTCCACCTACCCAGGGTGGAGTAGGGGAAGGAAGGCCCCACCCCTGAGCAACCTTTAGTACGCGTGAGTGTACGTACGTGTGTGTGTGTGTGTGTGTGTGTGTGTGTGTGTGTGCAGACCTCCCCTGTTTCACTACATTAGTTTGGAGATTATAAGACGTTTCATCCCATGAGTTAGGCGATAATTTAACGCTTCACCCCATTCAGCTGTCGAATATTTTCTGGGCGAACGATAGCGAGCTTGTAACCTGGGAGAATTCGGCATTGTTCTATCAAAAAATGTACAAATCTACCTCGAAAGGGGGGGGGGGGGGTCTGGATGGGCATCATTTAGTGTGAAGGAAGTCTGGGAAGGAGTTTGTGTTACCCAAGTGGACCAACTAAGATACATTGTTCTGACACACACACACACACACACACACACACACACACACACACAGCCCGTAGCCTAGTAGCTAGAGCTCTCGTCTCACACACGAGGGGTCTGGGTTTTCAATCCTCGGCCGGGCGGAGACAAATTGGGCTTGTCTCCTTTCATGTGTTAGCCTCAGTTCACCTAGCTGTAAATAGGTACCTGGAATAAGTGGACGACGTTGTGACGTCCCATCTGGGGTTGGCAAAAATGGTACAAGGCGAGATGGGTATCATATGGTTCACCTAAGCTGATGGCTACCTAAGCCTTCGGGCGAGACGGTACCGTCTATAGTGAGAATGGTACCAAACAGATCCACCCTAAGCCTTCGTTTCCGATGTCGCCAATTGGCTAAATACAGACTACACACACATCCACAGCCATTCCAACAGTACATAAAACACTTAACAATGCATTTCACGCAATACATTCCCAGTTAAGGAGGCGCGATAATAATGAGCTTAGCTCGCATTGCGTGGACTCCCCTTGACGAACAAGTAACTGAGTAACACACACACACACACACACACACACACACACACACACACGCACTACAAACAAAACAAACAGAAATACAATGTTCAACAATGGTAAAATCAAGCAAAATCCTCAATAATAGTTACTTAGAGTATGATAGTAACCCCCAAAACGTCGGACTGGATAGTGTTAATGCTTATGTGGCATGTATATGACACTCACTTAAGGGGAGACTGGCCCTTTGTTTGGTCTATTAATTAATTTATTCATATATTTTTATTATTTTTTTAGTTTCCTCCCTAGACCTCCATCAAGCTTAGAAAAACACCCCCTAGACCCCCCTTCAAGATAAATTTGTACATTTGTCGGTAGAAAAAAAAATCCCGGCCAAAGGCCGGTTCCTCTTAAAATTGCAGGCTCGCTATCGCTCGCCAGGAAATAATTCCGGAGATGATGGAAAAAAAAAAATCCCAGCAACACATAGACTCTTCCTAGTATTTGTATAATTCTCCTACTTGACGAGACAGAGAAACGGGCGAGGGAACGCGAAAGTGGTCCCTGACCCTGAGAATAGGAACTTTAAATGTTGTTTCTGTTCGGGCTCTGTCTCGTGTTGGCCACCCCCAGCAATGGGGTATGTGTCTGAGTATATACATACATTTATTTTTGGACACTTTTTCACACATAAGATTTGTTCTACCTGGAACAAACTGCCCTCAGAAGCTGTAAACAGTTGTTCAGTAGAGCAGTTCAAGAAGAGAGTAGAGAGTATTTTGCACACTCTGTAACGAGTGTAGTGCACTAAACAGTCTCTCTCCTTCCACTTCCAGTATCTCCTCGGAATGGACCGCAAGGTCTTTGAGATACTAACTATTCCTTATAGCTCTCTCACACACACACAACCACCTCTCTCTTTCTCTCACACACACACACACACAACTTTCTCTCTCACAACCTCCGCTCTCTCACACACTAAACTCTCCCTCTCACAACCTCCTCTCTCTCTCTCTCTCACACACATAACTCTCTCACACACACACACACACACAACTCTCTCTCACAACCTTCTCTCTCTCTCTTTCACACACACACAACTCTCTCTCTCTCTCTCACACAACCTCCTCTCTCTCTCTCTCACAACCTCCTCTCTCTCTCTCTCACACACATAACTCTCTCATACACACATACACAACTCTCTCACAACCTTCTCTCTCTCTCTCTTTCACACACACACAACTCTCTCTCTCTCTCTCACAACCTCTTCTTTCTCTCACACAACCAACAGGATATATCACTCAAAAAATTTCACCCATGAATATATATCTCTTCCTGCATTCCTCCCCCCCACCCCGCCTGCCCCCCTCTCTCTCTCTTTCTCTCTCTTTCTCTCTCTCTCTCTCTCACATAAACACACAACTGTATGCATCTCTACCCACACTCTCTCTCTCGCTCTCTCTCTCTCTCATAAACACACAACTGTATGCATCTCTACCCACACCTCTCTCTCTCTCTCTCTCTCACACACATAAACACACAACTGTATGCATCTCTACCCACACCTCTCTCTCTCTCTCTCTCTCACACACACATAAACACACAACTGTATGCATCTCTACCCACACCTCTCTCTCTCTCTCTCTCACACACATAAACACACAACTGTATGCATCTCTACCCACACCTCTCTCTCTCTCACACACACATAAACACACAACTGTATGCATCTCTACCCACACCTCTCTCTCTCTCTCTCTTACACATAAACACACAACTGTATGCATCTCTACCCACACCTCTCTCTCTCTCACACACACATAAACACACAACTGTATGCATCTCTACCCACCTCTCTCTCTCTCTCTCTCTCTCTCTCTCTCTCTCTCTCTCTCTCTCTCTCCGTGTAACTCCTTACGCCTCTCTCTCTCTCAATCCGTCCTCTCTCTCTCCTCTCCTCTCGACCCCTCTCTCTCTCGTCTCTCTCTCGTCCTCCTCCTCCCTCTCTCCTCCCTCTCTCTCCCTACTCTCTTCTCCCACCTCGTCTCTCCTTACTCGCCCTCCTCCCTTCTCTCCCCTGATCTCGGCTCTCTCTCCCCCCCCTCTCTCGCCTCCTCCCCTCTCCCCTCACCCCCTCTCCTCCTCTCCCCCGTCTCCTCTCCTCTTCTCTCATCTCGTCCCTCACACCTCTCTCCTCTCCCCCCCTCACACCCTCTCTCCTCTCGCCGCCTCTCTCTTCCTCTCCTCTCACACTCTACCCTCTCCCTCGCTCTCTCTATCTCCTCCCAATCCTCCTCTCTCTCTCCCCCCTCCCTCCCTCTCTCTCTACCCCAGACTCTCTCCTCTCCTCTCTTCACACACATAAACACACAACGGTATCAGCATCTCTACCCACACTCCTCCTCTCATCTGTCTCTCACACAAAACACACATAAACACACAACTTGTATGCATCTCTAACCCACAACCTCTCTCGCTCCTCCTCCTCACACACACAAACATAACACACACTGTATGCATCTCTCCGACCACCCACCCACACCTCTGCGCTCTCCTCTCTCACACACACAATAAACACACACAACTGTATGTGCATGGCTCATAGTCTAGCTAAACCCACACCTCTCTACCCACACCTCCTAACCACATCCTCTCTCTCTCTCTCTCCCTCCTCTCCCTCTCTCCACAAACCCATAAACAACAGACACACTGTATGCATCTCTAACCCACACCTATTCCCTCTCCTCTCTCCTCTCACACACATGAACACACAACCTGTATGCATTCCTCCCCTAAACTCCTACGTCCGAACTCTCTACCCCCACCTCTCTCCCCTCCTCTCGCCTCTCTCCTCCTCCCTTCTCTCCCTCTCCTCCCGCTCCATCCACATCTCTCTCTCTCACACACCCCTAAACACACACACAACCTGTAGCTCGCACCTAACCACGACCCACCTCGCGCTCACCCTCTCAGCGCCTACCCTCCTCTCCACTCCTCTCCTCCTCTCTCTCTGCTCTCCCTCTCTCGCTCCCTCTCTCCCCTCCGCCCCCCTCTCTCCCTCCCCTCTCTCCCTCATCCTCCTCTCTCATTTAACTCTCCTCCCTAATCCTCTCTCATCGACCCGTGGTAATAACTGTTCTTTGACATTGTACTTGCAACAAAAGAAGAAATTGAATAGAAAATTGGTATGTTGGTGATGATTTCAGTCACAGCGACCAACGTAAGATAACTTTCACTCTAAAGTTTTCTAGTAACGACCCAAATAGTAGCATCGAAAATGTCCCCTAATTTTCAAGAAAGCAAGACTTCCATAAACTTAGAGCTGATGTTTAAAGAAACTGACTGGAGCTTTTTTAACAATTCAACAATAACGACATAAATACAATTCTATGGAAGTTATTCGAAAGCCACTTCACCTAAAAGCAAGGTGCAAGACTGCAAGACCATCAAAAACTCCGGCGTCAGGCAGGCCATAATAAATATAGGCCCAAATGGTGGAATAAAGATATTTCAAACTGCCTGCTTGCTAAAAAAATGTGCTAATTGATAGGGATTTAAAACCCTCACAAAAAATGACGAAGAAACGGCGGAAATTTTGTTAGAGCTACCGACGCAAAGCCAAAAAGGTTAATTAAGCAAAGTAAAAAGTACCTTAGAGTTAAATATTGCGAATCAAAAGTAAAACAAACCCGAAAGAATTCTATAGTTTATATCAGAAAGAAAAAAGGTTTTTACTAAATTCAAAAACTGTTGGGAAACCGTTAGTCGATGAACAATTGGAGAATACACCCAAGACGAAGAACAAAATGAGTAATGCCCTCAACTCCATTTCTTTGGCATCAAGTTTTTTTACACAACAGAAAAGACCTCAGTGATATCCTACACCATCTGCCGATTCAGATTTGCTAATTCAGATGTTCTAGATAAGCAATATCACCGTTACAATAGAGAGAAGTATTGAATTGTTTAGATAAACTCAGGGTAATAATAAAACGCCAGGAAACCTGATACAATCTCGCCTAGATGTTCTAAAGGAAGGCTAAGGATGAGCTCTAAAAAAAAAAATCCTAAAACCAACTGACATTAACTATGTTCCATAAAAATCCTTGCAGTCTGGAACTATGCCCGAATCGAGTGGGAAGCTAGCCAACGTAACACCGGTTATATTTCAAAAAAGGCAGCAAATCCCTACCCCAGTAACTACTAATCGACCTCCCAATTAGCTTAACCTCAGTTGTATGTAAAATGCTAGAAACGGTCATACGAGACAGACTCGTAAATCACTTAGAGGAAAATAACATACTTAAAGATGACTCAACACGGCTTTTCCTGTAAAAAACGATTCCTGTTTTAACAAACCTCTTAGACCTTCTTTCCACGATAAGTCCTCAACCTCTACGATGAGAGTAACGCTGTAGATATTTATACTACCTTGATGTTTCAAAAGGCCTTTTGACAAAGTTTCCCCACAAACGTTTAACCTGCTGAAAACTAAAAGCGCATGGAATACAAGACGGTGTGTTGAAATGGATAGAAAATTGGCTCCGCGACATAGAAAGCAAAGAGTAAGTCATAAATAACGGTAGTGCAACGGGAGGCATCAAAATGGACCAAAGTGTAAGTTAGCGGGGTACCCCAGTATCGGTACTAGGACCAATTCTCTTTCTAAATTTACATCAACGAGATAGGAATGAGTGTCTCACACCTGTACAATCTCAAAAATTTGCTGACGATACAAAAGAATTGCAAAATAGCGTAACTCTCCAAAAGAACAAGTTGACGATATGGCAACACAATCTAGATAAATGTCCAATGTTTGGGAGTGGGCCCAAATTTGGCAAAATGAGTTTTCAATGCGGATAAACTGTAAAGTACTACAATATCGGATACCTAAATGAGAAAAGGCAGGAACTATTCGATGAATGGCACTCAGCTTAAGAATGTAAACAGAGAACCGATCTGGGAGTAACAATATCGAGTAAACTAAAACCGAGTCAACAATGTGCAGAAGTTGTTAAGAATGGCAAACAAAATAATTGGCGTTTATAGGCAGGTCGTTTGAGCATAATCCCAAAGAGTTTATCCTAAACGCCATTTACAATTCATTAGTCCCGCCCTCTTCTGGAATACTGCGTTCAATCCTGGTGCCCTTATTACCAAAAGGATATAGAACAAGCTAGAACGAGTTCAACGTAGAGTTACCAAAATGATACCTATCATAAAGAACAAACCCATACGAAGAGCGGCTGAGAGAATTAAATCGGATTTCCTTTAAAAAAAACGGTAAACCCAGCGACAGAGTAAGAGGTGACTTAATTCAAGTGTTTCAATCCATCAGAGGCAACGACAAATATGAACTGTAGTAAGTACTTTCAACTATCGACCAAGCTAATTTACACGCGGGGAGAACGGTTGCAAAATTATTGGTAAATCTTTTAACTCACACGAATCTAAGAATTTCTTCTTCAATCGAGTTGTAAACTTGTGGAATGGGCTTCCTCCCCGAAACGTTATAGACTGCATCACCGTTGATTTCCATTTAAAACTCCGCCTAGACAATAATCTCGCATCAAACCCAGCTACTGACTGCGTTTGTAAATGAATAACGTTATGTTATCCCCCCCCATCAGTTACTAAACCATCTGTCCCCTACTGAACTTCCTAGTTCCGCCACGGACATTATGTTCCAGGGCAGTATTCCCTTTCAAATGTTCCCTTATCCCACTCTAAACCACTGTTTGGACACACTTGAATCCTCAGTGTTTTGGAGGACAAGCAACCGAGAAGGGTCACTAGATCTGTTGTTGCGTGATTTCCTTTGTATCCTTTTGTACTTTGTACTCTCTCCT
>CM064534.1:32334718-32404718 GCA_032716605.1 Paralithodes platypus
CGCGCTCTCTCTCTGTCTCGCGCTCTCGCTCTGTCTCGCGCTCTCGCTCTGTCTCTCTCTCTCGCTCTGTCTCTCTCTCTCGCTCTGTCTCTCTGTCTCTCTCTCTCTCTCTCTCTCTACCATAGAGTACATAATGACCTAGAGGCCAAAGCGTGACGTCACACGGATAGTTTGCCGCGCGTCCTAGGGATTTGGTGGCAGCACTGTTGACGGTACAACAACCAAAGCACCTCAGTGGCTTGTCCTTATTATAGATAGTCTGTGCACCGCGCGCGCCTGCCAGCTGGCTTGCTTGCTGCAGTGTTACCAAAGTTAAGGGAATATCCGCAAAACGAGGGAGCAATAGATTAAGGGGAGATCTCCACTTCAGGGATTTTTTTTTACCCCCTTCTGCCTCATGTTTAGCCCCATTGCTTTTGATATTATAAAACGTTTGCCCCATTAGTTTAGCGATTTTAAGAACTTTCATCCCATATTAAGACCTTTCGTGCAATTCAGGTGTCAATGTTTATCCCCTGGCGACGCGATTAGCAAGCCTGTAAATTTAAGAGCGAAACGGCCTCTCGGCCGGGAATTTTTCATACCCGAAACATGTAAAAATTTATCTTGAAAGGGGGCAATCAAGGGTGTGTAATTTTAAGCTTTGATGGATGGTCAGGGAACAAAACTAAACCTACCTCCCCTTAAAATATGTCAGGTATTGCAGAGTTTCTGGATAACGTTTCAACTTGAATGCGTTATCGTTATTAGTACAGTACAAGTTGTGGTAGGGATTTTATACGAAATTAAGGGGAGGTTTTTGTTTTGGTCACTAGATATCAATCAAGCTTAAGATTACACCCCCTTGAGCCCCTTCTTTTAAGATAAATTTGTACATTTTTTTCGGTTAGAAATAGAAAAATGTCCCGGCTTAAAGCCGGGGTTACTCTTAAATTACAGGCTCGCTATCGCTCGCCAGGATTTTTAAAAAAAAAAATCGACACCTACAGGCCACGCGAAGGTCTTAAAATTGACAGAAATGGGTTGAATGAATTGAGGAAAGTTCTTAAACTCAGGTCAAAATAATGGGGGCCGGGGGCAACCAGTCTTACAATTAGAAAAAAACAATGAGGCTAAAACGTGAGGGAGGGAGAAAGAAGAAAGGAAAATAGAGAGAAAGGAGTTGGGTCAAGACAAAATCCCTCAAGTGGAGGAATGGAAATATCCCTTACTGGGGGGGCAAAGGCAAAGGATAGTCAAATAATATATGTCTTTGCGGGGACCCTACAATTGTCTTTGAAGGGGACACCATCCCTATTGTCTTCTGCTGGGGAACCTCCCAGTGTCTTTGCGGGGACCATTAAATTGTCTTTGCGGGGGACACTCCTCCCATTGTCTTTGCGGGGAACCTCCCATTGTTCTCTTTGCCCGGGGACAATCCCATTGTCTTTGCGGGGACCCTCCCATTGTCTTTGCGGGGACCCTCCCATTGTCTTTGCGAGGACCCTCCCAGTGTCTTTGCGGGGACCCTCCCATTGTCTTTGCGAGGACCCTCCCATTGTCTTTGCGAGGACCCTCCCAGTGTCTTTGCGAGGACCCTCCCAGTGTCTTTGCGGGGACCCTCCCAGTGTCTTTGCGAGGACCCCCCCAGTGTCTTTGCGGGGACCCTACAGTGTTATTGTCGTTGCCCGGCACCCTACCAGTGTCTTTGCTTTTTTTGGGGACCCTCCAATTACTTCCACATGGTCTTTGCGGGGACCCTCCCAGTGTCTTTGCGAGGACCCCCCCAGTGTCTTTGCGGGGACCCTCCCAGTGTCTTTGCGGGGACCCTCCCAGTGTCTTTGCGGGGACCCTCCCATTGTCTTTGCGGGGACCCTCCCAGTGTCTTTGCGGGGCAATCCCAGTGTCCTTTGGCTGGGGACCCCTCCCATTGTCTTTGAGGGGACCCTCACCATGGTCTTTGCGGGGACCATCCCAGTGTCTGTGTCTGGAGGGGGACCCTCCCAATTGTCTTTGCGGGGGGACACCATTCCCAATGTATTTGGGCGGGGACCCTCCCATTGTCTTTGCGGGGACCCTCCCATTGTCTTTGCGGGGACCCTCCCATTGTCTTTGCGGGGACCCTCCCATTGTCTTTGCGGGGACCCTCCCATTGTCCTTTGCGGGGACCCTCCCATTGTCTTTGCGGGGACCCTCCCATTGTCTTTGCGGGGACCCTCCCATTGTCCTTTGCGGGGACCCTCCCATTGTCTTTGCGGCGGGGGACCCTCCCAGTGTCTTTAAGGGACCCTCCCATTGTCTTTACGGGGACCCTCCCATTGTCCTTTGCGGGGACCCTCCCATTGTCCTTTGCGGGGACCCTCCCTACCATTGCCTTTGAGGCTGGAACATTACCATTTGTCCTTTGCGGGGGGACCCTTCCATTGTCATGTGCGGGGACACTACATTGTCTTTGCGGGGACCCTCATTGTCCTTTGCGGAGGGACCCTAACCCATTGTCCTTTGCGGGGGGCGACACTTCCAATTGTCTTTGCGGTGCGGGACCATCCCAGTGTCTTTGCGGGGGGACCCTCACAATTGTCTTTACGGGGGACCCTCCCATTGTCCGTTGAGGGGGGACCCTCCATTGGCCCCTTGCGGGGACCCTCCCATTGTCCTTGCTGGGGGACCCACACATTGGCATTTGCGGGGACCCTCACAATTGTCTTTTGCAGGGGACCCCTACAACTTAGTCCTTTGCGGGTACACCTACAAATTGTCATTTGAAGGGGACACTGCCCATTGTCCTTTGCGGGGACCCTCCCATTGTCGTTGCGGGGCCACCCCCCTCTGTCTTTGCGGGACCTCCCCATTGTCCTTTGCAGGGGACCCTCCATTTCCTTTGCGGGACCTCCCACCATTGTCTTTGCGTGGACCTCTCCCGGGCGTCCTTTGAGCGGATCCCATTCTAACACATTGGTCATTGCGGGGGACCAATCCCAGTGTATTTGCGGGGGACACTAAACATTGTCCTTTGCATACGCGCGTCTCGTTATTTTCAGATTTGTGACGTCACGCTTTCGCCTCTAGGTCATATTATGTACTCTATGCTCTCTACCTAGCTGCCATATCCTCTCTCCTCTCCCTAGCAATCCGATCTGGACCCCCTCCTGCATGTCTCTCTATAAGCTCTTTGCTCTATTTATCTCTCGACTCTATATCTCTCTCTCTCCCTCCCGACTCCTCTACGCCTCTCTCTCTATCTCCTCTCTATCTCTATCTCTAGCTCTCTCTCTCGCTGCCACCTCCAGCCCTCCTCTCATCCTCTCTCTCTATCGCCCTCCCTCCCGCCCTCTCTCTCTCTCTCTCTCTCTCTCTCTCTCTCTCTCTCTCATTCTACTGGTGACATCTGTGGATATTAGTGTGGTTACTGTTAGACGGTTTAATTCAGTTTAGCAAGGACCTCAAGCAATTATAATAGGCTATCTGTCCCCCTCCCGCCCCTCTCTCTCTCTCTCTCTCTCTCTCTCTCATTCTACCGGTGACATCTGTGGATATTAGTGTGGTTACTGTTAGACGGTGTAATTCAGTTTGGCTAAGCCCGAACTTCAAGCATACTTTAATAGGCTTGAAACTATCTCACTTCACCATTCTCACTACCACAGATCCTTCTTAAACTGCACAAAACCTCATTAAAACCTATATCTATTAAAACCTATATCTATTAAAACCTATATCTATTAAAACCTATATCTATTAAAACCTATATCTATTAAAACCTATATCTATTAAAACCTATATCTATTAAAACCTATATCTATTAAAACCTATATCTATTTATATACCTGCATATCTATATATGTATCTATCTATATCTACCTATATATGTCTATCTATCTCTATCTATCTCTATCTATCTACTGTATATATATATACATATATAATATTATATATAATATTATGATAAGATATCATAATATATATATATATATATATATATATTTAGCTAGCTCTCTATTTATCTATCTCTCTATCTATCTACATAATTATCTATCTACCTATCTATCTACCCATCTACAAGTCATATATAAGCCTATGCGACAAAGTTCCCCATCAACACGATGAACATTCATACGTTTTTTCCAAGACCTTTTTACGGCAGACCTGACTCAATTTGTTCACCGTATTAGCTATTCTCCCTTGGAGTTCCTTTATGGGGAGATAGGGCGCTTTTCTGGACCCCCTTCTCCTTCGTGCTTAGCCCCATTTGTTTTGAGATTATAAGACGTTCGCCCTATTAGTTTTGGCGATTCTAAGATCTTTCAACCCATTTCTTTGTCAATATTAGGACCTTTCGTGCCATTTAGGTGTAGATTTTCTCCTGACGAGCCTGTAATTGGAGAAGGAATATATATATATATATATATATATATATATATGTACTATATATATCTATTATATATCTATATATACCGGTATATAATTATATACTCTATATATACAGTGTATATATATATATATATATGTATATATATATACAGGTATATATATTATATATATATATATATATATATATATATATAAATATATATATATATATAATCTATATATATATACCTTATCCCCTTATATTATGCAGTTAACCCTCTGAGGATCCATGACGCACTTCTCTGTTTTCTGGCTATTACTAGACTATGTTATTGAGATTAGGAAGGGTATATGGAAGTCAAGAGGGTTGCTTGAGACAGTCTTTACCCTACACATACCCACACAGATTAGGAAGGGTATATGGAAGTCAGAGGGTTGCTTGAGACAGTCTTTACCCTACACATACCCACAGATCCTTCCTAAGCTGTATAAACCCATCTAATATCATAGCTACAAACAAAACTGCTAAAACAGTCTTTACCCTACACATACCCTACACATACCCACACACATCCTTCCTAAGCTGTATAAACTCATCTAATATCATAGCTACACACAAAACTGCTAAAACAGTCTTTACCCTACACATACCCACACAGATCCTTCCTAAGCTGTATAAACCCATCTAATATCATAGCTACACAAAACTGCTAAAACAGTCTTTACCCTACACATACCCACACAGATCCTTCCTAAGCTGTATAAACCCATCTAATATCATAGCTACACAAAACTGCTAAAACAGTCTTTAACTACACATACCCACACACCATCCTTTACTAAGCTGTATAAACCCATCTAATATCATAGCTACAAACAAAACTGCTAAAACAGTCTTTACCCTACACATACCCACACACATCCTTCCTAAGCTGTATAAACTCATCTAATATCATAGCTACACACAAAACTGCTAAAACAGTCTTTACCCTACACATACCCACACAGATCCTTCCTAAGCTGTATAAACCCATCTAATATCATAGCTACACAAAACTGCTAAAACAGTCTTTACCCTACACATACCCTACACATACCCTACACATACCCACACAGATCCTTCCTGAGCTGTATAAACTCATCTAATATCATAGCTACACACAAAACTGCTAAAACAGTCTTTACCCTACACATACCCTACACATACCCACACAGATCCTTCCTAAGCTGTATAAACTCATCTAATATCATAGCTACACACAAAACGCCAAAAAAAACGTCTTTACCCTACACATACCCTACACATAACCCCACACCATCCTTCCTAAGCTGTATAACTCATCTAATATCATAGCTAACACACAAAACTGCTAAAACAGTCTTTACCCGACACATACCCTAATCCTTCCTAAGCTGTATAAACTCTAAATAGCTACCACACAAAACTGCTAAAAACAGTTACTTACCCTACACCTAACCCTACAGTACCCTACACCCACACAGATCCTTCCTGAGCTTATTATAAAAGCATCTAATATCATAGCTACACACAAAACTGCTAAAACAGGTCTTTAACCCTACACACATACACAACACCCATTACCCACACAGATCCTAAGCTGTCTAAACTCATCTAATATCAGCTACATAACACATAAACTGCTAAAACCAGTCTTTACCCTACACATACCCTACACATCCCACACAGATCCTCCTAAGCTGTATAAACTCATCTAATATCATAGCTACACCACAAAACTGCTAATTCTAAAAACAGTCTTTACCCTACACTACACCTTCACTACCCACACACATCCTCTAAGCTGTATATAAATATCATCTAATATCATAGCTACACACAAAACTGCTAAAACAGTCTTTACCCTACACATACCCTACACATCCTTCCTAAGCTGTATAAACTCATCTAATATCATAGCTACACACAAAACTGCTAAAACAGTCTTTACCCTACACATACCCTACACATACCCACACAGATCCTTCCTGAGCTGTATAAACTCATCTAATATCATAGCTACACACAAAACTGCTAAAACAGTCTTTACCCTACACATACCCTACACATACCCACACAGATCCTTCCTAAGCTGTATAAACTCATCTAATATCATAGCTACAAACAAAACTGCTAAAACGCGTCATGATCCTTAAGGGCAGATTTCCACTTGAGGGACTTTTCTCTTGACCCCTTTCTCCCTCATGTCTAGCCCCATTGCTTTTGAGATTTTAAGACGTTTATCCCATTAGTTTGGCGATTTTTAAGAATCTCCGCCCATCAATTTAAGACCTTTCGTGCCATTTAGGTGTCGAGTTTATCCTGGCGTTAGCGATAGCGAGCCTTAATTTAAGAGGAATCGGCCTTCGGCCGGGACATTTTTCTACCGAAAAAAAACTGTACAAATTATCTTGAAAGGGGGTCAATGACATTTTAAACCAAAGGATTTTTCTTGTAGGAAACAAGCTAGAAACCTCCCCTTAAAGGGTACTATACAATTTCGAACTTTATTTTGAGTTTGTTTGTACTTTCCCTTATTTGGTTGGTACGAGGGGTTCTGATTGGATCGCCCCTGTTTCGCTCCATTTGCTTGAAGATTTGAAGACGTTTCACTCCATTGGTTTGGCTATAATACGACGCTTCACCCCATTCAGATGTCGATTTCTTTCTGGGCGAACGATAGCGAAAAATGTACAAATTTAGCTTGAAGGGGGTCAGGGGTTTAATAGATTGAAGTCTGGGACTGCGTAGCCTAACTAGGGACAAACTACAAAACCGCTCGAAAATGGCAAAAGCAAGCTAAGTCCTTAAGGGGAGGTTTTTAGTTTGGTCTCTAGATATCCATCAAGCTCAAGATTACACCCCCTTGAGCCCCTTTCAAGATAAATTTGTACATTTTTCGGTAGAAAAATGTCCCGGCCGAAGGCCGATTCCTCTTACGATTACAGGCTCGCTATCCCTCGCTAGGATAAAATTGACACCTAAATGAAAGAAAGGTCTTAAAATTTACAGAAATGGGTGAAAGTCTAAAATCGTCAAATAATGCAAAGGGGCGAACGTCTTTAAAATTAGAAAAGCAATGGGCTGGCTAGACATGAGGGAGAAAGGGGTCAAGAAAAAAGCCTCAAGTGGAAATCTCCCCTTAGGGGTTTTTTGTTCTCTCTTTCTCTGGCTTGTATTCCATTCCATTCAGCACTGTTTTAAGACGTGTATCCCCCATCATTGCGGCGCCTTCAAGCGCTGTGTTTTCTATAGAAAAAATGTGCAATCCAGGCTCGCTATCGCCCGCCAGTAAAATATCGGAAAAATGGACAAATTAATCCAGTTAAACAAACAAAAATACATAGCTGGCTCACTACCGCCCGCCGTAAGGTATTGACCGAACCTGTTAAAAGTCTTAAAACAGTAGTCTGAATGGGGCCGAGTGGACACAAGCCGAGAAAGATAAAGATAAACCATAAAGCCGGTGACACCCCCCCCCCATAAATATAACAGGACTATCATAACAAACCAAGATACAGGCCGTTTGTTTGTTTGGGTTGCCAACTAGACATTAAGAGGTAGTACTCGCTTTTTATGGACCCCCTTCTCCCTCATGTTTAGCATATTCGTTATGAGGTTTGAAGACGTTCGTTCCGTTAGTTGGTCGATTTTAAGACCTTTCGCCCCATTTCTTTGTCATTATTAAGACCTTTCGTGCCATTTAGGTGTCGATTTTTTTCCTGGCGAGCGATAGCGAGCCTGTAATTTTAAAAGAAATCCACCTTCGGCCAGGACATTTTTGCTACCGAAAAATTTACAAATTTATCTTGAAGGGGGTTCTAGGGGGTGTATTTCTAAGCTTGATGGAGGTCTAGCGAGGACACTCACAAATAACCGAATACAGGAATTAATAGACCAAAAAACCGGCCACTGCCCCCTTAACCCCTTCTGTACCGCCGATGTTATTTTCACTTTATTTCGGCTGATATTAGGCGATTTTATTCAGCTTAGGAAGAACGTCTACCAATCAAATAGCGTTGTTTCCACACAGCGATGTTGATATGTTGTGTTGACTTTATATTGTCTGTGTCCCAGTTTTGGTTTGACTTTGTTTGCAAGCTTTACATTTTAATAGACTATCTCAATTAATCCTTTTAGCTACCATAATTATATTCGTCCTAAGCTACATAAAATCGTCTAAATGTAGCTGAAATCAAACATCCCCACAAACTCTACTGGCTTTATGGTGGACTCGAACCCCTGTCAAACTACAGGGCAACCCTTGGAGGTATAAAGGCCAAATATTGACGGGCCTTTGTGCTGAGGACTGTAATATCTCTCTCTCTCTCTCTCTCTGTTTCTCTTTCTCTCACTCACCCGCTCACTCACTCACCCATTCACCCACTCCCACTCTCACTCTATCTCTCTCTCTGAACTAATCAGTAGACATGTGTAATTTCCCTTTCAAACTAATTTTCTCTTTCAAACTAATTTCTTAATGCTATCTGTATATAAACACTTTCCTTGTGGGCGTTTCCTGACCCATAAGGTTGCACTTCATCCTATATTCCGGTACGACTCTTTAGCCGGAGGGAGCGGAGGGTGGGGAGAGAGCCTTCTAATATAAACTGTCCCTGTCCAGTAGTATTAAGGCCGGACCACCTAGTTGGGACCGCAAGGTCTGTGTGGTCTGAGTATCTGTGTAACTCTCTCTCTCTCACCACCACCACCTGTCTCTCACACTCTCACTCACTCACTCTCTCTCTCTCACCACCACCTATCTCCCACCTGTCTCTATCTCTCTCTCACCACCACCACCTATCTCCCACCTGTCTCTCTCACTCACTCACTCACTCTCTCTCACCACCACCACCTGTCTCTCACACTCTCACTCACTCTCTCTCACCACCACCACCTATCTCCCACCTGTCTCTCTCACTCTCTCACTCACACTCTCTCTCTCTCTCACTCACACTCTCTCTCTCACCACCACCACCACCTATCTCCCACCTGTCTCTCTCTCTCTCTCTCACCACCACCACCTATCTCCCACCTGTCTCTCTCTCTAACCACCACCACCTATCTCCCACCTCTCTCTCTCTCTCTCTCCACCACCACCTATCTCCCACCTGTCTCTCTCTCTAACCACCACCATCTATCTCCCACCTGTCTCTCTCTCTCACCACCACCACCTATCTCCCACCTGTCTCTCTCTCTCTCCACCACCACCTATTTCCCACCTGTCTCTCTCTCTCACCAACACCACCTATCTCCCACCTGTCTCTCTCTCTCTCTCACCACCACCTATCTCCCACCTGTCTCTCTCTCTCACTACCACCACCTATCTCCCACCTGTCTCTCTCTCTCACCACCACCTATCTCCCACCTGTCTCTCTCTCTCTCACCACCACCACCTATCTCCCACCTGTCTCTCTCTCTCACCACCACCACCTATCTCCCACCTGTCTCTCTCTCTCACCACCTATCTCACTCTCACACTCTCTCTCTCACCACCACCACCTATCTCCCACCTGTCTCTCTCTCTCACCACCTATCTCACTCTCACACTCTCTCTCTCACCACCACCACCTATCTCCCACCTGTCTCTCTCCCTCACCACCACCACCTATCTCCCACCTGTCTCTCTCTCTAACCACCACCACCTATCTCCCACCTCTCTCTCTCTCTCTCTCCACCACCACCTATCTCCCACCTGTCTCTCTCTCTAACCACCACCATCTATCTCCCACCTGTCTCTCTCTCTCACCACCACCACCTATCTCCCACCTGTCTCTCTCTCTCTCCACCACCACCCATCTCCCACCTGTCTCTCTCTCTCACCAACACCACCTATCTCCCACCTGTCTCTCTCTCTCTCACCACCACCACCTATCTCCCACCTGTCTCTCTCTCTCACTACCACCACCTATCTCCCACCTGTCTCTCTCTCACCACCACCTATCTCCCACCTGTCTCTCTCTCTCTCACTACCACCACCTATCTCCCACCTGTCTCTCTCTCTCACCACCACCACCTATCTCCCACCTGTCTCTCTCTCTCACCACCTATCTCACTCTCTCACTCTCACACTCTCTCTCTCACCACCACCACCTATCTCCCACCTGTCTCTCTCTCTCACCAGCCTGGGACAATATTCTCCAGAAATTACTTTTTGTTTTTCTTCCAACCACATTTTCCTCGCCCAATGTTTGCCTGTCGTCATGTTGTTGTTGTTGTTGTAATGGTGGTGGTTGTTTTTTGTGGTTTGTAGTGATATTATAAGTCTATTTTGTTCCAGCTGATGGTAAATTGCCATGTTTCTATCTTGATCACTCGGCTATAAGGTAGATTTGGTAGCGAAAGATGATGGTTATTCTGAAAACTTGGCATTAAGGGGAGGTTTTTAGTTTGGTCCCTAGATATCCATCAAGTTTAAGATTACACCCCCTTGAGTCCCTTTCAAGATAAATTTGTAAATTTTTCGGTAGAAAAATTTCCCGGCCGAAGGCTGGTTCCTCTTAAATTACAGGCTCGCTATCGCTCGCCAGGATAAAATCGACACCTAAATGGCACGAAAGGTCTTAAATTTGACAGAAATGGGTCGAAAGTTCTTAAAATCGTCAAAATAATGGGGCGAACGTCTTAAAATTAGAAAAGCAATGGGGCTAAACAAAGGAGAAAGGGGTCAAGAAAATAATGAAGTGGAAACCTCCCCTTAATACGACACACAGCCATGGTAGTGTCATATATTGCCATTAAGTATCGAGAAATCAGCTAATAAGAGATTCAATTTACGATCACCTGGCAACAAAAGAGAGTTTATTGGTGGTAATGGTTGTTGTTGTTTGCAGTGCTGAGTGCAAATATTGTTATTGTTGTTGTTGTTAAATTGAATGCATTGTTTACTCACCAGGCACTCCCCCACCATAGCATATGTTGAGGGTGAGAGAATATTTATACAATGCTAATATAGTGGACACTGTGAGGGTATTTTTATGGCGTGTCGTTATGGGTTTGTGGTGATGGACTCAAACTATGTATGTATTGTATGTATGTATTGTATGTATGTATGTATTGTATGTATGTATGTATGTATGTATGTATTGTATGTATGTATGTATGTATGTATGTATGTATGTATGTATGTATGTATTGTATGTATGTATGTATGTATGTATGTATTGTATGTATGTATGTATTGTATGTATGTATGTATGTATGTATGTATGTATGTATTGTATGTATGAATGTATGTATTGTATGTATGTATGTATGTATGTATGTATGTATGTATGTATTGTATGTATGTATGTATGTATGTATGTATTGTATGTATGTATGTATGTATGTATGTATTGTATGTATGTATGTATGTATTGTATGTATTGTATGTATTGTATGTATGTATGTATGTATTGTATGTATGTATGTATGTATGTATGTATGTATGTATGTATGTATGTATGTATGTATGTATGTATGTATGCATGTATGTATGTATGTATGTATGTATTGTATGTATGTATGTATGTATGTATGTATGTATGTATGTATGTATGTATGTATGTATGTACTCAGGCCCATTCCCCATTTTTCCTTTTTTTTCCCTTTTACCTTTTTTGTTCCCTGGGGGTGACCGACTCAAGACAGAGCCCGAATAGGGACAGCACAACACGACAGCAAACAATGAACACACAACAACAAAAAACAAATTCACACACATCTATGAAACCATGTACAGCATACATTCGGGATTCGAACCTGGGACCTTAACATTACCAGTCCAATAGCAAGACCACTCCACCACACCTTCCTTAGAATGGGTTTAAGTGTTTTATTATCGTCAAATTAAACGTCAGTAAGATCCTGTGTAGTGGGTTCGAATCCCGGCGGATCATATATACTTTAATTAATTTCATTGGGGGTGTTTGGTGTTGTGGTGAAATTAATAAAATATAGATTACTAAGAAACATTGAACAATATCTTTAACCTAACCTAACCTAACCTAACCTAACCTAACCTAACCTAACCTAACCTAACCTAACCAAAACCTAACCTAACCTAACCAAAACCTAACCTAACCTAACCTAACCTAACCTAACCTAACCTAACCTAACCTAACCAAAACCTAACCTAACCTAACCTAACCTAACCAAAACCTAACCTAACCTAACCTAACCTAACCAAAACCTAACCTAACCTAACCTAACCTAACCTACCCTAACCAAAACCTAACCTAACCTAACCTAACCTAACCAAAACAAAACCTAACATAACCTAACATAAGCTAACATAACCTAACATAACCAAAACCTAACCTACTATAACCTAACCTAACATAACCTAACATAACCAAAACCTAACCTACTATAACCTAACCTAACATAACCAAAACCTAACCTAACCTAACCAAAACCTAACCTAACCTAACCTAAACCTAACCTAGTATATTAGTGGACTATTTATGAATGTAAAATGTAAATATATATTGTAACATTACCAAATTATTGAGATATATATACAAGTCTACCCGCTACACAGTCTACCCGCTACACAGTCTACCCGCTACACAGTCTACCCGCTACACAGTCTACCCGCTACACAGTCTACCCGCTACACAGTCTACCCGCTACACAGTCTACCCGCTACACAGTCTACCCGCTACACAGTCTACCCGCTACAAGTCTACCCGCTACACAGTCTACCCGCTACACAGTCTACCCGCTACACAGTCTACCCGCTACACAGTCTACCCGCTACACAGGATTATACCGAAACGTCTTATAATATTGACACTACTGCAGCGAAACAGGGAGGACCAATAACACCACTCTCGGATCAAATAGTTAATGCCTTCAGTGTGTGTGTGTGTATGTGTGTATGTTTGTGTAGGAATATGTGCGTGTGTGTATGTGTAGGTTTTTGTGTGCGTAGGAACGTGTGTGTGTGTGTTTAGGCCTGTGTATGTATGTGTGTATGCATATATTTTTTGTTTGTGTTTTTTTTTTCTATGTGATTGAGGGAGGCAAAAGGCAGAACTCCCTATAGCGAGTGCCTCCCCCATAGTTGAAAGATGACAGGGCCAAAATCAAGGGACGTTCGAGCCAAAATGCCTGGACACACGGAGTTTGAAGCAATTTAAGTCATAGGAAGAGGGAAAGACTGATTCTGGGAGAGAGTTCCAGAGCTCAGCTGTTGAGTAGAAGAAAGTTTGAGAGTAACGTTTCACTCTTGGGTTGGAGAGTTGCACAGAGTAGGGGTGGGATTGAGTTGCAAGACGGGTACCACGTGCCCTACCTAAAGGAGGTGGTATGCACTGGGATAGCTCTGAGGAACACGGATTATTATAGTATCGATAGAATAGCGAGAGAGATGCAACATTGTGGCGGAGAGAGAGAGATTGCAGAGAGTTGGTGAGTGGACGGGAGTTAATGATACGAAAGGCCTTCCTTTCAACTTTGTCTAGGAGAGCGGTGTGAGAGGAACCTCTCCACACATGTGAACAATACTCAATACAAGGGCACACTATGCCCCGGTACAGAGCAAGAAGCTGTGCAGGGGAAAAGAACCCCCTAAGGCGGTTGAGCACACCCAGCTTCTGGGAGGCTGCCTTAGCAAGACTGGTAATATGGTCCTTCCAAATGAGAGCAGAAGAAAAAGAGACACCAAGAATATTGAGAGAAGATGAAGGGTTGATTTTTGTATTGTTGAAGAATATGGGATAGTCCGCTGGGAGATCCTGACGGGTAGATAGATGGAGAAATTGGGTTTTGGAAGCATTAAAGTTAATAAGGTTTTCTCTGCCCCAATTGGAGATAGTATTTAGATCAGAATTTAAGAGTTCTATGGCTTCATAACGTTTGTCGTTGAGGGATTGCTGGCTGGGGCGTTCTGAAAAACTAATTGAGTAGTGTAAGGTAGAGTCGTCTGCGTATGAATGGATGGGAATTAAGGTACAGTTAAGGATATCATTTATAAAAATTAAAAAGAGAATAGGAGATAGGACAGAGCCCTGAGGAACACCGGAGTTTATAGGGTGAGGAAGTGAACAATGGCCGTCCACAACCGCGGCTATGGAACGGCCGGAAAGGAAATTAGAGACAAAGACACAGATGGAGGGATAGAAACCGAAGGAGGGTAGTTTAGAAATTAAAGATTTGTGCCAGACTCTATCGAAGGCTTTCAATATGTCTTGTGCAATAGAAAAAGTCTCACTGAAGTCCCGAAAGGAGGATGACCAAGAGTTAGTAAGATATGAAAGAAGATCACCAGTAGAGCGACCCTTAAGGAAGCCATACTGGCGATCTGAGAGCAGATTATGAGAAGAGAAATGCTTAAGAAATTTGGAAGCAAGAATAGTTTCAAAAACTTTAGAAAGACAAGAGATGAGAGCAATTGGACGATAGTTGCAGGGTTGAGAGCGGTCACCCTTCTTTGGGACAGGTTGAATGTGAGCAAACTTCTCGCATGTATATGTATGTATGTATGTATATGTATGAATGTATATGCCTATGTGTATGTATGTATGTAAGTATGAAGAACTAAAGAGTGACCTGATAATATATGGTACCTTTCTGTTAACAAGTTCCCCTTCAGCACCTAACTTAGAGAGAGAGAGAGAGAAAAAAAAAGATAGAGAAAAAAAAAAGAGAAGAGAGAGAGAGAGAGAGAGAGAGAGAGAGAGAGAGAGAGAGAGAGAGAGAGAGAGAGAGAGAGAGAGAGAGAGAGAGAGAGAGAGAGAGAGAGAACCAGTGAGAGAGAGAGATAGAGAGAGAACCAGTGAGAGAGAGAGAGAGAGAGAGAGAGAGAGAGAGAGAGAGAGAGAGAGAGAGAGAGAGAGAGAGAGAGAGAGAGAGAGAGAGAGAGAGAGAGAGAACTAGTAAATGCCACTGCCAACACACACCGAACGAGGTATTTCCCGATATTGAGTGGCGGCATTGGCGAGTTTCAGGAAGTTGGAGCCGTAGCATATCGATATTTAATAATGGATGATATTGTCTTTATTAATTTACCTTTTCATTGATATATTTAATAATAATGTTCATATACGTATTTACCAAGTATATATCTCACCAATACACTACATGTGCGCTACTCGCAAGTCGGCAATTAAGGGGAGGTACCGGGTATTTAGTTTGTTCCCTAGACCTCCATCAAGCTTAAAATTACACCCCCTCGAGTCCCTTTCAAGATTAATTTGTACATTTTTCGGTAGAAAAATGTCCCGGCCAAAGGCCGTTTCCTCTTAAGTTACAGGCTCGCTATCGCTCGCCAGGATAAAATAGACACCTGAATGGCACGAAAGGTCTTAAAATGGGGTGAAAGTTCTTAAAATCGCCAAACTAACGGGGCAAACATCTTAAAATCTCAAAAGCAATGGGGCTAGACATGAGAGAGAAAGGGGTCAAGAAAAAAGTCCCTCAAGTGGAAATCTCCCCTTAAGGGCAGATTTCCACCTGGAGGATTTTTTCTGGACCCCTTTCTCCCTCGTGTTTAGCCCCATTGCTTTTGAGATTTTCAAACGTTCGCCCCATTAGTTTGACGATTTTAAGAACCCTCGCCCCATTTCTGTCAATCTTAAGACCATTCGTGCCATTTAGGTGTCGATTTTTTCCTGGCGAGCGATAGCGAGCCTGTAATTTAAGGGGAATCGGCCTTCGGCCGGGACATTTTTCTACCGAAAAATGTACAAATTTATCTTGAAAGGGAGTCTAGGGGGAGTAATTTAAGTTTGATGGAAGTCTAGGGAATCAACTAAAAACCTCCCCTTAACCTTGATGGAGGTTTATGGTGGAGAGAAAAACCATAATAAAGTAAGTCAATTTATATACTAATAAATTAAATAATTAATATATATATATATATATATATATACCCTACCCTGGTGTCACACGAACGATTTATACCCTACCCTGGTGTCACACGAACGATTTATACCCTACCCTGGTGTCACACGAACGATTTATACCCTACCCTGGTGTCACACGAACGATTTATACCCTACCCTGGTGTCACACGAACGATTTATACCCTACCCTGGTGTCACACGAACGATTTATACCCTACCCTGGTGTCACACGAACGATTTATACCCTACCCTGGTGTCACACGAACGATTTATACCCTACCCTGGTGTCACACGAACGATTTATACCCTACCCTGGTGTCACACGAACGATTTATACCCTACCCTGGTGTCACACGAACGATTTATACCCTACCCTGGTGTCACACGAACGATTTATACCCTACCCTGGTGTCACACGAACGATTTATACCCTACCCTGGTGTCACACGAACGATTTATACCCTACCCTGGTGTCACACGAACGATTTATACCCTACCCTGGTGTCACACGAACGATTTATACCCTACCCTGGTGTCACACGAACGATTTATACCCTACCCTGGTGTCACACGAACGACTTATACCCTACCCTGGTGTCACACGAACGATTTATACCCTACCCTGGTGTCACACGAACGATTTATACCCTACCCTGGTGTCCACACGAACGATTTATACCCTACCCTGGTGTCACACGAACGATTTATACCCTACCCTGGTGTCACACGAACGATTTATACCCTACCCTGGTGTCACACGAACGATTTATACCCTACCCTGGTGTCACACGAACGATTTATACCCTACACTGGTGTCACACGAACGATTTATACCCTACCCTGGTGTCACACGAACGATTTTTCCGTCAATTTTGGTCTGGCATTTTCTGAATTAGAGTTATATGTTATTTCAATCTCGTAAAATCAAATCAAGTCTGACTAATCTGTATTGTTGTCCAGGTGATCGTAAATTGAATCTCTTATTAGCTGATTTATCGATACTTAATGGCAATATATGAAACTACTATGGCTGTGTGTCGTATTAATGCCAAGTTTTCATAATTAACCCTCTCCGACATATGACGCGATTTTGAGCCGATTAGGGATACTTTAAAGCCTTTGTTACCATCAGGGGTATTTAGAAACCTTTAGTTTAGTTACTTCAACCTCTGCAGTTGTCTTTGAGTTAGCTGTGTTGAGCCTATTGGGGATACTTTAAAGCCTTGGTTACCATCAGGGGTATTTAGAAACCTTTAGTTTAGTTACTTCAACCTCTGCAGTTGTCTTTGAGTTAGCTGTGTTGAGCCTATTGGGGATACTTTAAAGCCTTGGTTACCATCAGGGGTATTTAGAAACCTTTAGTTTAGTTACTTCAACCTCTGCAGTTGTCTTTGAGTTAGCTGTGTGAGCCTATTGGGGATACTTTAAAGCCTTTGTTACCATCAGGGGTATTTAGAAACCTTTAGTTTAGTTACTTCGACCTCTGCAGTTGTCTTTGAGTTAGCTGTGTTGAGCCTATTGGGGATACTTTAAAGCCTTTGTTACCATCAGGGGTATTTAGAAACCTATAGTTTAGTTACTTCAACCTCTGCAGTTGTCTTTGAGTTAGCTGTGTTGAGCCTATTGGGGATACTTTAAAGCCTTTGTTACCATCAGGGGTATTTAGAAACCTTTAGTTTAGTTACTTCAACCTCTGCAGTTGTCTTTGAGTTAGCTGTGTTGAGCCTATTGGGGATACTTTAAAGCCTTTGTTACCATCAGGGGTATTTAGAAACCTTTAGTTTAGTTACTTCAACCTCTGCAGTTGTCTTTGAGTTAGCTGTGTTGAGCCTATTGGGGATACTTTAAAGCCTTTGTTACCATCAGGGGTATTTAGAAACCTTTAGTTTAGTTACTTCAACCTCTGCAGTTGTCTTTGAGTTAGCTGTGTTGAGCCTATTGGGGATACTTTAAAGCCTTTGTTACCATCAGGGGTATTTAGAAACCTTTAGTTTAGTTACTTCAACCTCTGCAGTTGTCTTTGAGTTAGCTGTGTTGTGCCTATTGGGGATACTTTAAAGCCTTTGTTACCATCAGGGGTATTTAGAAACCTTTAGTTTAGTTACTTCAACCTCTGCAGTTGTCTTTGAGTTAGCTGTGTTGAGCCTGTTGGGGATACTTTAAAGCCTTTGTTACCATCAGGGGTATTTAGAAACCTTTAGTTTAGTTACTTCAACCTCTGCAGCTGTCTTTGAGTTAGCTGTGTTGAGCCTATTGGGGATACTTTAAAGCCTTTGTTACCATCAGGGGTATTTAGAAACCTTTAGTTTAGTTACTTCAACCTCTGCAGTTGTCTTTGAGTTAGCTGTGTTGAGCCTATTGGGGATACTTTAAAGCCTTTGTTACCATCAGGGGTATTTAGAAACCTTTAGTTTAGTTACTTCAACCTCTGCAGTTGTCTTTGAGTTAGCTGTGGGCCGAAAACTAATTTTGGAGAGGTAATTTTAAGAGTGAGAGAACTCTATTTCTTATTGCTAATCTGGCAACCTCTGCGTCATATGAGTCTGAAGGGGTTAACATCATATTTCACGACAAAATCTACCTTATAGCCGAGTAACTAAGATAGAAACATGACAATTTACCCTCAGCTGGACAACAATAGACTATAGTTGTTGAGTCTGATGCTAAGAATACCAAGACATAGTACGAGATCAAAACTTGCTTATAAGAGATGCCGTTGTGAGGCAGTAAGAGAGAGTGAGTGAGTGAGTGAGTGAGATATATACAGAGAGAGAGAGAGAGAGAGAGAGAGAGAGAGAGAGAGAGAGAGAGAGAGAGAGAGAGAGAGTATAAAATCAAGAGCTTATGAGTTTGTTTGCGAGGGAGCAAGCGAAGATATCGGTTCATTAATTAGGATAACACTCTTATTCCCTCCCTCTCTCTCTCTCTCTTTGAGTGCGTATGTGTATGCGTGCGTGTGGGTGTGTCCAGATACAGCTTTGAGATGTACCGGTACTTTGTGAATAAAATTGTCGAGAGAGAGAGAGAGAGAGAGAGAGAGAGAGAGAGAGAGAGAGAGAGAGAGAGAGAGAGAGAGAGAGAGAGAGAGAGAGAGAGAGAGAGAGAGAGAGAGAGAGAGAGAGAGACACACACACACATAGATATACAGTAGATACATACATACATACATACATACATAGATAGATAGATAGATATATATATATAGATAGATACACACATATTGTAATGGCGACTATAAAAATCGCTTCAGTACACAACCACACCAACCTCTGAAACAAAAGGGGCATAACCAACACCAAGAGAGAGTTCCAGTGTGCCTATCACGTTCACAGATGCTCCCGCGCCAGCCAACATCAAAACAACATGCTGTCAGAAGCCACCAAAGTCTCCAGAACAAGACTTTCTAGCCCGCACATGTCCAAAATAAAACATTGCAGAGATAAGACAGACTATGTGCACCAACCTGGAAGCAGTAATTCAGCTAGGTACGATACTACCCTGTCCAGGTCTAAAGGCTGGTTCACTACCGGTACTAGGTACAGTTGGTCAAAGTTCCAGCTGACCCACCCTCGGTCTGGGGCTCGCAGAATTAGCTGGCAATACTGGTGTAGTTGCCAATCAGTGGATATAATAACTTTAATATTTAAGCAAATCTACAAACTTTGGGTGAATGTTCGGGATCATACATAGCGATGTATGTATTTATATTTGAGATAGGCTTACTTTCCCTTGTTTAGTATATGTTCTAACAATGATATAGCCGAAACCAGATCTACCAATCCCAATCTTTGTAAGACACACCTCCTTCCTACACCAGTATTGCCAGATAATTCTGCGAGCCCCAGAGCGAGGGTGGGTCAGCTGGAACTTTGACCAACTGTACAAGACTAGTATTGGTAGGTACGATACTAGCCTGTCTGGTCTAGAGACTGACTATGCCAAGTGTTTTGATAAAATTGCCAAGTTCAACACTAGCCATTCAGGTCTAAAGACTGATCGTAGTTTTCCTAGATTCAAGACTAGCATCTCAGGTCTAAAAACTGAACCTGCCAAGTATTTTGTTTATCAGTTGTGTAAGGCACCAACACCAGTGCAACAAGAAGTACCGGTAACTGTGAAACCCGACGCTCACTTTCCAGGTCCTACACTGGAGTCAAGGCGGTGTCACACGAGCGATTTTTCCGTCAATTTTTACGAGCAATTGTTGTCTGGCAGCTTCAAAATACAAGTTCCATAAGAATTAAACTACCCAACATAATCTACCTTCGATCTAGTTTCCGATTCCTATGCGAAAATATCCCTAAATGTCGGCGGAAAAAACTTGCTCATGGAAAATTGACGGAAAAAGCGCTCGTGTGACAGCGGCTTTACAGAAGCAGAGACCCACCTCTACATCTGTCCTTGCTTGCGGTGTTCGATACCTTGCAAACCTAGTACGGTAGTACCAGACCTAGCACCAGTTCATTAACACTATCTGGTGCAACGTCTTGGGGGTTATTATGGTATTTTGTTGAATTGTTAGAGGTTTTTATTTGTTTTAGCCATTTTCGAACGATGTGTTTTTAGTTTACCCGCTAGACTTGGAAAAACGCCTCTCCAAATCCCCTTCAAACTAAAAAAAGTCCCCCAGACCCCCTTCAAGCTAAATGTGTAAATTTTTCGGTAGAAAAATGTCCTGGCCAAAGGCCGGTTTCTCCCAAAATGCGGGCTCGCTATCGCTCGCCCAGGAAAAATCGACACCGTATTGTTTGTTTTGTAGATGTTTAGGTGACAATCACCACGGTCGATCTGGGGATCCGCCGCTAATGAGCTCGTCCTGGAATCTTTACGACTCTGAACCTTACGATTCTGTACAGGACTGAACATGCCATTTTTATCGGCAATAGCTCAGAGAAGAGTGTTGAGAGGGGAGAAGGGGTGTTGGAGAGAGAGGAAGGTGTTGGAGTGGCTTTGTTATGTGTGTTTTGTCTGTATACGTCGTCAGGATGTCCCCTGACTGGGTGCAAGCATGTGAAACATGCTAGGACGTACTACCGCACCCACTAAATGTCCGCCGTGGCAGGGATTCGATCCCGGGTCTTTCAGATTCACACGCGAGCGTGCTCACCACTTGACCACCACGGCCACGGGTTGAAGCATCATATAATCGCCAAACTAATGCGATGAAACGTCTTAAAATCTCAAGCTAATGGAGTAAAACTGGGAGGCTCCAAATTGGCCCGCCCTGCACCTAATAGGGTTAAGGCGAGAGAAGAAACTCCGCAGTTTGCCCAGTCCAGAAGTCGAGCCCTGACTGAGCACTAACAAAATAGGAGAGCCAACCTAAAAGCCGATCACCCATAGAGAGCGAAAATCAATAGATCCCCCGTCGATAACCAGGAAACTCACTAATATTATAAGTCCGTAGGGCGTCTCTGATTGTAGGCCCTTATTATAAGTCCGTAGGGCGTCTCTGATTGTAGGCCCTTATTATAAGTCCGTAGGGCGTCTCTGATTGTAGGCCCTTATTATAAGTCCGTAGGGCGTCTCTGATTGTAGTCCCTTATTATAAGTCCGTAGGGCGTCTCTGATTGTAGGCCCTTATTATAAGTCCGTAGGGCGTCTCTGATTGTAGGCCCTTATTATAAGTCCGTAGGGCGTCTCTGATTGTAGGCCCTTATTTGCTGTAACGTATTTCTGACCCAGGAATACAAAACACACGCTCTGTCATTGTTGTTCCCATATCAATATCCTAAACTTGTGAGATATATACAGTATATATATGCAGAGAGAGAGAGAGAGAGAGAGAGAGAGAGAGAGAATATAGTTAATTAAGAGCCAAAAAGAGGACGTAATTGGCCGAGAGTGCTGAGGTCAGACGGTGAACAACTACACTAGTTAAAGGCTATTGGATAGAGACATGGATGGAGATAGATAGATAGATAGATAGATAGAGATAGATAGTTAAAGATAGGGGATGAGGTAGATAGATAGATAGATGTATGTAGTTAGATAGGGGATGGGGTAGGTAGATAAATATATATACCGGTAGGTTAAAATTACAAGATACAAATCATATAATTCACACTAACCCAAAGGATACCTGTACCGGTACATCAAAACCAGATACATTATGGTCTGGCTATATATATATATATATATATATATATATATATATATATATATATATATACTGTATATATACTGTATATATATAAATATTGACTTAGAAGATTTTGGTCACAAATTAACAAAGTATATTTTGAAAATTATATCTTACAGTTTTGAACATTTTCACCAATTTATCTGTGCTAGCTGCAGTTTGCCTGAGTATATTGTTATACCATGACCAAAAACACCGCGGGGCCCAGATATACCACAACCGGAGACAACGTAGGGCCCAGTTAGCCTACCTCAGTTATCCCCGTCAAAATGTTATAGGAAACCAACACAGGAAACGGTCCCACAAGGCATCAACCCAACCCCCCCCCCCCCCCCCCCCCCCCTGGGCCCTTTAAAAAGCAAAACAAACCCAGGCACCACCCCCTCCCCCTCCCCAAAGAGGCAGCGGATACAAAACCCGGATGTGACGTGTGCACGCGTTCAGCCCAACCCGGGATTGGACGGCCAGTGCCGGGTCTCCATCAACTGAGACGCCAGAACACCACCACACAACCAACCAGCTGATTGGTCCCTGGCGGGTATCCTGGGACGAATCCGGAGGGCCCTTCCATTACTCTCCCCCCTACCCCCATCGCTGGAACAAGAGCGAACTACACACCCACGAGAGCAGATGTAGCACCGTACCCTTTTTCCTTGAGCAAATCCTAGGGCGGAAAGTACTTAGAAAATGTATAGGTATCCGGACCAGGTAGGGGCAATGATCTCCCCTCCCCTCAGAGATCCGGATGCTTTCCAGCTCCAAGGTGCTTTCCAGCCCGACCCACTACTTGCAACCAAACGGCATATTCCGTGCAAGTGACCTAGATGCTTTCCAGCTCCAAGGTGCTTTCCAGCCCGACCCACTACTTGCAACCAAACGGCATATTCCGTGCAAGTGACCTAGATGCTTTCCAGCTCCAAGGTGCTTTCCAGCCCGACCCACTACTTGCAACCAAACGGCATATTCCGTGCAAGTGACCTAGATGCTTTCCAGCCCGACCCACTACTTGCAACCAAACGGCATATTCCGTGCAAGTGACCTAGATGCTTTCCAGCTCCAAGGTGCTTTCCAGTCCGACCCACTACTTGCAACCAAACGGCATATTCCGTGCAAGTGACCTAGATGCTTTCCAGCTCCAAGGTGCTTTCCAGCCCGACCCACTACTTGCAACCAAACGGCATATTCCGTGCAAGTGACCTAGATGCTTTCCAGCTCCAAGGTGCTTTCCAGTCCGACCCACTACTTGCAACCAAACGGCATATTCCGTGCATGTGACCTAGATGCTTTCCAGCTCCAAGGTGCTTTCCAGCCCGACCCCCTACTTGCAACCAAACGGCATATTCCGTGCAAGTGACCTAGATGCTTTCCAGCTCCAAGGTGCTTCCCAGCCCGACCCACTACTTGCAACCAAACGGCATATTCCGTGCAAGTGACCTAGATGCTTTCCAGCTCCAAGGTGCTTTCCAGCCCGACCCACTACTTGCAACCAAACGGCATATTCCGTGCAAGTGACCTAGATGCTTTCCAGCTTCTTGGTAACTTAACTTACTAAGTTATTACTGCGATATAGAGACGCTTGAACTGTACTCCGTTTCATTTCATTTGAAGGTAAATTTGATCTTTTACCAGCTGATTTTGTTATACTTAATGGAGAAATATGAAACTACCATGTCTCTGCATCATATTAAGACCAAGGTTATATAATATGAAACTACCACGTCTCTGCATCATATTAAGACCAAGGTTATATAATATGAAACTACCACGTCTCTGCATCATATTAAGACCAAGGTTATATAATATGAAACTACCACGTCTCTGCATCATATTAAGACCAAGGTTATATAATATGAAACTACCCACGTCTCTGCATCATATTAAGACCAAGGTTATATAATATGAAACTACCACGTCTCTGCATCATATTAAGACCAAGGTTATATAATATGAAACTACCACGTCTCTGCATCATATTAAGACCAAGGTATAATATGAAACTACCACGTCTCTGCATCATATTAAGACCAAGGTTATATAATATGAAACTACCACGTCTCTGCATCATATTAAGACCAAGGTTATATAATATGAAACTACCACGTCTCTGCATCATATTAAGACCAAGGTTATATAATATGAAACTACCACGTCTCTGCATCATATTAAGACCAAGGTTATATAAACTACCACGTCTCTGCATCATATTAAGACCATGGTTATATAAACTACCATGTCTCTGCATCATATTAAGACCAAGGTTATATAAACTACCATGTCTCTGCATCATATTAAGACCAAGGTTATATAAACTACCACGTCTCTGCATCATATTAAGACCAAGGTTATATAAACTACCATGTCTCTGCATCATATTAAGACCAAGGTTATATAATTAGCACCATATTTCACTACAAAATCTTCAAAATAACCGAGAAATCTTGATGGGAACTTCGCAATTTACCGTCAGTTGAAAAGAAAGAGATTTGATTTGAGGCTGCCTTTTATTTGAGGCTCCCTTTGATTTGAGGCTCCCTTTGATTTGAGGCTGCCTTTTATTTGAGGCTCCCTTTTATTTGAGGCTGCCTTTTATTTGAGGCTCCCTTTTATTTGAGGCTGCCTTTTATTTGAGGCTCCCTTTGATTTGAGGCTGCCTTTTATTTGAGGCTCCCTTTTATTTGAGGCTCCCTTTTATTTGAGGCTCCCTTTTATTTGAGGCTCCCTTTTATTTGAGGCTCCCTTTTATTTGAGGCTCCCTTTTATTTGAGGCTCCCTTTTATTTGAGGCTCCCTTTTATTTGAGGCTCCCTTTTATTTGAGGCTCCCTTTTATTTTATTGAGGCTCCCTTTTATTTGAGGCTCCCTTTTATTTGAGGCTCCCTTTTATTTGAGGCTCCCTTTTATTTGAGGCTCCCTTTTATTTGAGGCTCCCTTTTTTTTGGGGCTGCCTTTTATTTGAGGCTCCCTTTTATTTGAGGCTCCCTTTTATTTTGAGGCTCCCTTTTATTTGAGGCTCCCTTTTATTTGAGGCTCCCTTTTATTTGAGGCTCCCTTTTATTTGAGGCTCCCTTTTATTTGAGGCTCCCTTTTACCGTAAGTTAGTTATTTAATCAGTTAATAATTAAAAACCCTTACACGTTTGTCTAACCTCTAGCTTATCAAACCGCTATCGCTCGCCAGGAAGAAATCGACACCTGGATGGAGATAAACGTCTTAAAACAGTTGGCTGAATGGGGCCGAATGGATACAAGCCAGAAAAATAGAGCCCTGCCATACAATCACTCCCACTAACCTCCAGTTAAGGATTCCCCCACATAATTGAGTCTAACTAGGGGTCATTGTCCATCCATTACGTCTCTATAATATTTACTAGGGGTCATTGTCCATCCATTACGTCTCTATAATATTTACTAGGGGTCATTGTCCATCCATTAACGTCTCTATAATATTTACTAGGGGTCATTGTCCATCCATTACGTCTCTATAATATTTACTAGGGGTCATTGTCCATCCATTACGTCTCTATAATATTTACTAGGGGTCATTGTCCATCCATTACGTCTCTATAATATTTACTAGGGGTTATTGTCCATCCATTACGTCTCTATACTGTTTACTAGGGGTCATTGTCCATCCATTACGTCTCTATACTGTTTACTAGGGGTCATTGTCCATCCATTACGTCTCTATAATATTTACTAGGGGTCATTGTCCATCCATTACGTCTCTATAATATTTACTAGGGTCATTGTCCCTCCCATTACGTCTCTATAATTTACTAGGGGTCATTGTCCATCCATTACGTCTCTATAATATTTACTAGGGGTCATTGTCCATCCATTACGTCTCTATACTATTTACTAGGGGTCATTGTCCATCCATTACGTCTCTATACTATTTACTAGGGGTCATTGTCCATCCATTACGTCTCTATAATATTTACTAGGGGTCATTGTCCATCCATTACGTCTCTATAATATTTACTAGGGGTCATTGTCCATCCATTACGTCTCTATAATATTTACTAGGGGTCATTGTCCATCCATTACGTCTCTATAATATTTACTAGGGGTCATTGTCCATCCATTACGTCTCTATAATATTTACTAGGGGTCATTGTCCATCCATTACGTCTCTATAATATTTACTAGGGGTCATTGTCCATCCATTACGTCTCTATACTATTTACTAGGGGTCATTGTCCATCCATTACGTCTCTATACTATTTACTAGGGGTCATTGTCCATCCATTACGTCTCTATACTATTTACTAGGGGTCATTGTCCATCCATTACGTCTCTATACTATTTACTAGGGGTCATTGTCCATCCATTACGTCTCTATACTATTTACTAGGGGTCATTGTCCATCCATTACGTCTCTATACTATTTACTAGGGGTCATTGTCCATCCATTACGTCTCTATACTATTTACTAGGGGTCATTGTCCATCCATTACGTCTCTATACTATTTACTAGGGGTCATTGTCCATCCATTACGTCTCTATACTATTTACTAGGGGTCATTGTCCATCCATTATACGTCTCTATACTATTTACTAGGGGTCATTGTCCATCCATTACGTCTCTATACTATTTACTAGGGGTCATTGTCCATCCATTACGTCTCTATAATATTTACTAGGGGTCATTGTCCATCCATTACGTCTCTATAATATTTACTAGGGGTTATTGTCCATCCATTACGTCTCTATACTGTTTACTAGGGGTCATTGTCCATCCATTACGTCTCTATACTGTTTACTAGGGGTCATTGTCCATCCATTACGTCTCTATACTGTTTACTAGGGGTCATTGTCCATCCATTACGTCTCTATAATATTTACTAGGGGTCATTGTCCATCCATTACGTCTCTATAATATTTACTAGGGGTCATTGTCCATCCATTACGTCTCTATAATATTTACTAGGGGTCATTGTCCATCCATTACGTCTCTATAATATTTACTAGGGGTCATTGTCCATCCATTACGTCTCTATACTATTTACTAGGGGTCATTGTCCATCCATTACATCTCTATACTATTTACTAGGGATCATTGTCCATCCATTACGTCTCTATAATATTTACTAGGGGTCATTGTCCATCCATTACGTCTCTATAATATTTACTAGGGGTCATTGTCCATCCATTACGTCTCTATACTATTTACTAGGGGTCATTGTCCATCCATTACGTCTCTATAATATTTACTAGGGGTCATTGTCCATCCATTACGTCTCTATAATATTTACTAGGGATCATTGTCCATCCATTACGTCTCTATAATATTTACTAGGGATCATTGTCCATCCATTACGTCTCTATAATATTTACTAGGGGTCATTGTCCATCCATTACGTCTCTATACTATTTACTCATATTGTATATAATTCCATGTATCCTTGTAATTCCATGTATCCTTGTAATCCAGATTGAGATTTATGCTGTACTTTATCCATTTGGCCCCATTCAGCCTACTATTTTAAGACGTTTATTCCCATCCAGGTGTCAATTTTTTTACTGGTGAGCGGTAGCGAGCCAGCATATTCTTTATTTTTGTTTGACAGCAGGCTAAATTTGTACATTTTTCGATAGAAAAATGTCTCCGGCGAAGCCGGATTTCTCCATATAATGCTGGCTCGCTATCGCTCGCCAGGAAGAAATCGACACCTAGATGGGGATAAACGTCTTAAAATAGTTGGCTGAATGGGGCCGAATGGATACAAGCCAGAGAAAGATAGAAAAGGACAGAACAAAAACAGGTCACCCTCCCTTAAGGTCAATGATGAATTGTGAATACCATCTTCCAAGTGGCTTGCTGTATTTATGTAATACATAGCCGGGGCTGGAGGATTAAGGGGAGGTTTTTGGTGTGTTTCCTAGACTTCCATCAAGCTTGAAATTACACCCCCTTTCAAGATAAATTTGTACATTTTTCGGTAAAAAAAAATCCCGGTTCCTCTTGAATTACACGCTCGCTATCGCTCGCCAGGAAAAAATCGACACCTAAATGGGACGAAAGGTTTAAAAGTGACATAAATGGGGTGAAAGTTCTTAAAATCGCCAAACTAATGGGGCGAACGTCTTAAAATCTCAAAAGCAATGGGGCTAAACATGAGGGAGAAAGGGGTAAAGAAAAAAATCCCTCAAGTGGAAATCTCCCCTTAAGCCTTATAGGTTACTAATAAACCATGCATTATCCCTGTATTCCTAAATAAGACATTAATATCAAACCACAACCTAAATAATAATACTCTACACCTGCCTCTTGTATTCTCTCAACACTTCCCCCTCGGTAAACGGGAACCCGCAACAGATGGTATAGAGGGCGCAACTAGCCCTATAAACGGTTTGCCCAGTCAATGTTCAGTACGATGCCAAAGTATGGAAATATTTGACAATGCCTTTAAGGGGAGTGACCAGTTTTTGTTCTGTCCTTTTCTATCTTTCTCTGGCTTGTATCCATTTGGCCCCATTCAGCCTACTGTTTTAAGACGTTTATCCCCATCCAGGTGTCAATTTTTTACTGGTGAGCGGTAGCGAGCCAGCATATTCTTTATTTTAGTTTGACAGCAGGCTAAATTTGTACATTTTTCGATAGAAAAATTTCTCCGGCGAAGCCGGATTTCTTCATATAATGCTAGCTCGCTATCGCTCGCCAGGAAGAAATCGACACCTAGATGGGGATAAACGTCTTAAAATAGTTGGCTGAATGGGGCCGAATGGATACAAGCCAGAGAAAGATAGAAAAGGACAGAACAAAAACAGGTCACCCTCCCTTAAGGTCAATGATGAATTGTGAATACCATCTTCCCAGTGGCTTGCTGTATTAGTGGACAGTCAGTCAGTCTCCTTGGTCTAGCCAGTCTTCCCAGTGGCTTGCTGTATTAGTGGACAGTCAGTCAGTCTCCTTGGTCTAGCCCGATATACGGAGTGCCTAGTCAATGTTCAGTACGATGACAAAGTATGGAAATAATTGACAATGCCTTTAAGGGGAGATTTCCAGTTGAGGGATTTTTGTCTTGACCCCCCCCCCCCCCCCTTTTCATTCTCATCTTTAACCCCATTGCTTTTGAGATTTTAAGACGTTCGCCCCATTACTTTGCCGAATTTAACAACTTTCTCCCCATTTCTGTATATTTAAAGACTTTTGTGCCACTTAGGTGTCAATGTTTTCCTGGTGAGCGATAGCGAACCTGTAATTTAAGAAGAATCGGCCTTCGGCCGGGACATTTTTCTACCGAAAAATGTACAAATTTATCTTAAAAGGGGGTCAAGAGGGAGTAATTTTAAGCTTGATGGAGGTCTAGGGAACAAACTAAATACCTCCCTTTAATAGTCAATTGAAAAAAAAGGCACACACAAGACAAATTCGCATAGTTAGGTGTGCAGTTTTCTTTCCAAAATGTTGAAAACGGCACTTTAACGTTATTTGTCTTTTCAGTTGAAAGAGACGGACGACAGCCACTACACGACTCGTAAATAAGGAGGTAAGCCAATGGAGCAGGGTTGTGTTGTGGTGAGAGAGAGAGAGAGAGAGAGAGAGAGAGAGAGAGAGAGAGAGAGAGAGAGAGAGAGAGAGAGAGAGAGAGAGAGAGAGAGAGAGAGAGAGAGAGAGAGAGAGAGAGAGAGAGAGAGAGAGAGAGACAGAGAGAGAGACAGAGACAGAGAGAGAGAGAGAGAGAGAGAGCGCGAGATGGTGAAGTATTAGATATAAATGTGTCTATATAATAATTACCGTACCCTCTGAGGCTTGTAACCGTGATTAGCGTATTCAGGAAGGATGACCCTACCTGCACGGATACACGATGATGAGTGCATGGGATACTTTACAAAATAATTAAGGGGACAGTGGCAATTTTTGGGAGTCTATTTATTTATATATTCATTAATTTATAGTTTCCTTGCTAGACCACCATCAAGCTTAAAAAAAAACACCCCCTAGACCCCCCTTCAAGATAAATTTGTAAAAGTTTTCGGTAGACCCGGCCGGTTCCTCTTAAATTACAGGCTCGCTATCGTTTGCCAGGAAAAAATTGACACCTAAATGGCACGAAAGGTCTTAAAGTTGACAACAAAATGGGGTGAAAGGTGTTAACCCTCTTCGTCATATATGACGCGATCGCGTCATATGACGGGTTTGCCCAAAAGTATCATATGACGCGATCGCGTCATATGAACTTAGTGAAATAGCTCAATAATAAGTTTATGACACAATTTGCGTCATATTGAGCTCAGTAAGTTAGGTAAGTTAGATCATAATCTGTCGGTTGGTGGCAACTCCAAATTCCTCCGACTTCTAACGGTCCCTCAGTGTGAGAAAGTGTGTTGTGGGGGAAATACCGGGTGCTCGGGCAACCCCTAACTTACGGAACTAAATATGACGGAGAGAGTTAAGATCGTCAAACTAATGGGCCAAACGTCTTATAATCTCAAAACTGATGGGGCTAAACAAGAGGGAGAAGAGTGGCCAGAAAATAAGACCATCTCCCCTTAAATAAAACTGTATACTGGAATTGCGTATATATTGGGCTACAAGAAGTTTTGGTAGTGGCACGCTGAATGAAAACCTTGGCAACATTGCTCCCAGTACACCTCCCTCCTCACCCCGAGAGGTAGACAAAACTCTAAACCTCAGTCTCTCTCCAGCGGCCAGGCAGACAGTGCGCTGCTACCCGATCCCTTTAAACATGTCTGATATTTAGCCTGGATTTTTTTTTATTTCCTATGTGCGTGAGGGAGACAAAAGGCAGAACTGCCTGTGCCTCCCCCAGAGTTGAAAGAGTGACAGGGCCAAAATCAAGGTATGTTCGAGCCAAAATGCCTGGACACACGTAGTTTGAAGCAATTTAAGTCATAGGAAGAAGGAAAGACTGATTCTCGGAGAGAGTTCCAGAGCTCAGCTGTTGAATAGAAGAAAGACTGAGAATAACATTTCACTCTTGGGTTGGAGAGTTGCACAGAGTAGGGGTGGGATTGTGTTGCAAGACGGGTGCTACGTGCTCTACGAAGAGGGGGTGGTATACACTGAGAGAGCTTTGAGGAACACTGATTATTGTAATAGCGGTAGAATAGTGAGAGAGATGTAACATTGCAGCGAAGTGAGAGATTGCAGAGAATTGGTGAGTAGACGTGAGGTAATGAGACGGAAGGCTTTCTTTTCTACTTTATCTAGAAGTGCTGTGTGAGAGAATCCTCCCAACACGTGTGAACAATTATTACGTTCCTTCCAACAACCAACTATACTCCTAAAATCGATTAATGAAATTTACAAACACATGTGGCAGTCCGTGGATTCGAACCCAGGACGCTCACACCGAAAATCAACACCTTATGCATCGCACCACGAAGACAGTTAAAGGTTGGTGGACACTGCCTACGATTTATTATGCAACTTCGAATCCTGCATATCAATCTAAGCATGTACACACATCCCAACTGCAACTCACGTAGGCTATGCATATGTGAATGGAAAGAGCAATTAATGGGGCCTTAACCACTAGGGAAGTCCTCTCGATAAATTACCCCTGAACCAATATCAATTATTATGTTCCTTCCAACAACCAACTATACTCCTAAAATCGATTAATGAAATTTGCAAACACATGTGGCAGTCCGTGGATTCGAACCCAGGTTACTCAATACATGGACGCGCTGTGCCCCTGTACAGAGAAAGAATCTGTGCAGGGGTGAAGAACCCCTTGAGGCGGTTGAGCACACCCAGCTTCTGGGAGGCTGCCTTAGCAAGACTGGTAATATGGTCTTTCAAAGAGAGAGCAGAAGAAAAAGAGATACCGAGAGAGGATGAAGGGTTGATTTTTGTATTGTTGAAGTATAAGCGATAGTCTTCGAGTTCATGATCGGTAGATAGATGGAGAAATTGGGTTTGGAAGCATTAAGGGGAGGTTTTTAGTTTGCTCCCTAAAACTTCCATCAAGCTTAAAATTACACCTCCTAGACCCCCTTTTCAAGATAAATGTGTACATTTTTCGGTAGAAAAATGTCCCGGCCGAAGGCCGGTGGCTCTTATATTACAGGCTCGCTATCGCTCGCCAGGATAAAATTGACACCTAAATGGCACGAAAGGTCTTAAAATTGACAGAAATGGGGTGAAAGTTCTTAAAATCGCCAAACTAAAGGGGGCGAGCGTCTTAAAATCTAAAAAGCAATGGGGCTAAACATGAGGGAGAAAGGAGTCAAGTCAAAAAATCCCTCAAGTGGAAATCTCCCCTTAAGGCCAACAAGGTTTTCTCTGCCCCAATTGGCCCGTTTGAATATCATTATAACAGTTATGAGTGTTATTATTCATGCCCGACAAATGCCTGGTCATAAATAGTTGCATGCAATCAAATATTAGGAGTTAATGTTTGTTATGGTCTCCTCCCCATACCTTGAGTTATACACAGCGCTATAATGTATAGCTCTCAAACACATGACAAGGAAATAAACGAGAATGATGTACGGTCCTACACTTAATATAGCACAGGATGTATAAGTCATGTCCCAGCTGTCATTACGTTTGGCTCGCTCTGTGCTGTATTAATGTCTGTCAGATGTTGAATAGGGTGAGTAAGTGTAGGAACATGTTTGTATATTTCACTCGATATGAAGAAATGAAGCTTAGATATTGCTGATTGATCAAAACATACTTGGTTCCGAACCATGACTTATTAGCGCGACTGTACGCTTCCGTATACTCTTGTGCCACTATATTCATATACAAAAAAACCCGTTGACAATAGACATATTCTGATTTCATTTTTGGAAATTGAGTGAAAAATACTTGTAATTTCATATATATAACTTATTTCCGTCACTAAAAATTCGGATTTACGATGTTGGAAAACACCTTTTTTCTCCACATCATTTTTATCAATAGGCTAATTGGTTTTTGTTTTGTGGGGTTTGATAGTAATATTGTAGATTGTCATTTCAATTACCAATATGAGATAATAATAGACTGTACCAAACGTAGAACATCGGCTGTTGATCAAAGGGTCGGCAGATCGAGCCCGCACTGTCAAAATGTTATTGGTAGATGTGAAGCCCGGGCATCTTGACCTAGCGATTCGTGACTGCCTAATATTCATGGCCACCCTTTCTCGGGAATTACGGCGTTTGGCAAAAAAAAAAAAAAAAAAAAAAAAAAAAAAAAAAAATATATATATATATATATATATATATATATATATATAAACACACACACACACACACACACACATACACACACACACACACATTCTTGTTGCAGAAAATCAATGTTGAGTGAATAATTTGGTTAAGCATGTACAATTTGTAGTGATTTTTGCTTCATTCACATAAAAACAACTATTGATGATGAATACATTACTATGACACATTTGGAACGAGCGTGAAAATGCTTCTAATTTCACATATTCTTATTTGTATTGCTAAGCTTATGACGAAATTATGGCGATGAAATCCTGACTCCTAACCTCTCTTACTCAAAAAGGACTGGAGCAAATGGGCTTCAAATGTCCACACCTCTTCCCTGGCTGATCGACTCTTCCCAAATGGTAGAAATATTAGCTCGATTACTCTCGTGTTTGTGTATGTCAGAGGTTAGGGGGGTCAGGATTTCTAGACTACCTATAATGAACTGGGTAGACATATAAATACAAGTTTGAGCCCCCCCCCCCCCCCTCCCCGCACCTTTCCCCACATACATTTCCCAAGATAATTCCCCCACAAAATACTCCCCTCCCCCCTGCCCCCTTCTCCACCACATACTCCCTCCTTCCCCACCACATACCCCCCCCCCCCCCCTTCCCCACCAAGTACCCCCTTCGCCCTTCTCCACCCCCCCACCCCCCACACACACACAGAACGGAGAGGGTCCCCCACATAACATAATCAGTAGCTTAACCCTATTTGGTCCGGGGAAGGTCGTCTTGGGTTACCCCGTTTCGCTCCATTTGTTTGGAGATTTTAAGATGTTTCACCCAATTAGTTGGGAAGATATCGGCCTTGCAGAAATTTGGTTTGCATGGGGTCTGGGGGGACATTTTTTACTGTGAAGGAAGTCTGGGAAGGCGTTTTTGTTAGCCAAGGGGACAAACTGAAATACAACCCTCACTAATGATTTAACATAGCATCCTAATAATAACCCCCAAGACGTCGGACCAGCTAGTGTTAAGAGGTGAAGCAGAGATAGAGCAGTAGAGATAGCATGACGTACCCACACCGTAATACTGTAATGTAATGTACTCACCCTCCTCACAAAGACGTCCTGCTTTATTTTGGATACCGGTACCCTGAAAAAAATAAAATAATATATAAATACAAAATTGATAAGTAACATTGAATAAACATTGAATAAACTTAGATAGTGTAAAGTTGTTCGTGACTGGCCTTTAGTATATAGCTAAAATGCATTAGTGAAAGTAAACAAAACAATATTAGGTGAAATTGTCCAAAGAGTATGGTGAAATTGTCCAGAGATTATGATGAAATTGCCCATAAATTATAATGAAATTGCCCATAAATTCAGGTGAAAATGTCCCAAAAATATGGCGAAATTGTTCAAAAATTAAGGTGAGGTATCCGGAGGTATGCGCTCTACCTATAACCTAAATTGAATCACTTTTTCCTTGGCGATTATCCTATCCGCCCACCCAATTTCGTGAATATCGGTTCATAACGTTTTGAGATATCTCGTTTACAGATAGACAGACAGACAAACGGAGGAAATAATAATAATAATAATAATATAAATAAAAAAATAGTAAAAAATTATAATAATAATAATAGTAGGCCTAATAATAATATTAATTAAAGTTGCAAGCAACGTTGTCCGGGGTTCGAGCGGTTTTGCAAGCAGGGTATTGTGTTGGATACAAAAGCTGTGTCACAAATATCAAAAGATCATATAACTTATCGGACATGGAGAAACTACAGAAGGAACAGATTGTACAAACAAACAAGAGCGAGAGAGGGAGAGATTGGCTGTATAAGGGATCTGCCTCTATTTGTTTAGTGACAGAGTTGTAGATATGTTTCAACTTGAAATTAGATAGAACGAGATGGGTTGGGTGTGAAAGGGATCTGCCATGTGTAGGTCAATCGGCTCTCTGCAGACTCCCGTTTTCTTATTTGTTTTATGTTCTCATTTGTGAGGGAGAGAGAGTATGGCGAGAGAGAATAGGATGTCGTAAACGTAAGGAAGATAGCTATAAATATGAGAGAGAGAGCGCGCGCGGGATGGGTTGGGTGTGAAAGGGATCTGACATGTGTGGGCCAATCAGCTCTCTGCAGACTCCGGTTTTCTTATGTTCTCATTTGTGAGAGATGATGAAAATATGTCATGGGAGGGTGAGGGGAGACAAAGCCCCCCTTCAACATATTATTGTATCCAACGGCAGTCAAAATAGACGGGAACATGATGGCAAGCTTCCGCCGCCGCTCCGCGTAGTGCAAACAATGCTGGCGGTACACCCGAACTCTACATTCTACCCGGCTATATTATACAATAAATAAGTATATTGTCTATAGTCTAATATTACAATTTAACAGCGAAGTGGCAAAATCAAAGGTACGAAACCTATAATCATTTAATGATACACTCGACCCTCCATTTTCCGTACCCCCAATTGCTGGTTTTCTGATTTCCCGGTCACTGACCGACCCCCGGACAATATTTGACAGGCCCGTTCATATGTACGGAAAAGTACGGGAACATTAACAAAAGTATGGCATTCGAATTTACCGCACCGCGCATCTTTTCCGCACTCCTCATATTTCTGAATACTAATATAGGCCTAGTACAATCGGAGGTAGTAAGTGTTGTCATAGATTCCAGTGGTTATCGCTCAAAAAGTGTTATTGGTATCTTTATAGTTACTGGGAAAAGTGCTTATCCCTCAGGGTATTTGTCAGTGTCCGAAACTTTGTGAAATATTTGACAAAACTTATCAACCTCAACCGTACATGGCAATTAAAATATGTAAAGGATAATAAGACTCACCAGTAACATTTTAAGAGTGTATTATTGAATTAGGGCTAGGCCAATTCGTTCGTTTTTTATGCTTCGTCATGCTACTAGGTGTCTGCCTCATTACTGTCCCTCTCGTCATTGTCCGCATCGTTATTCTTCTTCTCATTACCATGATAGCTACTTTGGGCCCTTATTTCCTCCCTAGTCGGGTATCTAAGCTCCTCAGTTCTCATGGCTTGCCCTACGAACCCTTCAAAGCTGGAATAGTTTATATATACACGTCGCCATTTTGTCGATTTTGGTTCAAGTGGTATTCTTTCTTCTTCTTGTTGTCACAGCGCATGTTGCCGCCGAAAGTACATTTCTGGCATAGCTGAGCACATGTTTTTTCAAGCCAAACGAATAGGCTTTTAACGAAAAATACTGCCGCTTGGGATTGTTATGTTTATAAATGCAATAACATTTTATAGCTTTATATAAGATTTCTTTACTTAAAGGAAACTGGTTAGATGATGGTGTAGGCACCAAAATCGGCAAAATGGCGACGTGTATACTGTATATAAACTATTCCAGCTTTGAAGGCTTCATAGGGCAAGCCATGAGAACTGAGGAGCTTAGATACCCGACTAGGGAGGAAATAAGGGCCCAAAGTAGCTATCATGGTAATGAGAAGAAGAATAACGAGAGGGACAGTAATGCGGGAGACACCTAGTAGCATGACGAAGCATAAAAAACGAAAGAAATAGGCCTAGGAGGCTAGGCCTAATTCAATAATACACTCTTAAAATGTTACTGGTGATTCTTATGATCCTTTACATACTTTAATTGCCATGTACTGTATTAAGAAACTCTGAATAACACATAATTCAGGGTCCCACTATACGGTCACGGCAAACACTAAGCTAGGCCTACACACCATCTACCAAATTTCCGTAAGTAAAGTAATTTTATTTAAAGTTATTTAATGTTATTGCATTTCTAATTATATTATTTTTCCATGTTATTGCCCATGATATTTCAGTAGCGTACAGTATTGCTGTACAATAGTGGAAGTTGGCGAATATTTCCGGATGATACAGTACACGGACGATTCAGTATACTGTACTGTAATGGAGGATGTTCCCGCATAATGTCCCTGATATTGGCGGACGTTCCCGCTTTTAGGGACTGTTTTGTGTTCCCAGACTTTTCCGGTCCCCGGACTCGGCTCTCCCCCAAATAGTCTGGCAAATGGAGGGTCGTGTGTATGTACGGTACGTAATATTTGCATCAATGTTATTGTATTGTTTCTTGGACTGCTTCAATGGGGCATTCCATAGCCGGCCACAGCCCTCTTACTAACATTTTCTGAGCCAATACGGATAAAAAGGTCGGTAACGTTCAACAAGACTAGCCTACATCGGCCTTAGGCCTAGCCTATTTACCATGTTTTTTTTCTTCAAGGAATATAGTGTTTCATAGTTGTTATGAATGGTTTGAGTGGATGATTTCCATAAAATTACCCATTATCCATCAATCTGAAGATACGGAGTCAAATCGCGCCATTTATTGGGTGAATCGTGCTTTTACAGTAGGTGAGGGAAATATTGTCGGGTAGGTTAAATTGGATAGGCTACATGATGGGTTGAGGGGGTCCATTTTGGATTGGATGCTTAGTCGCCTAGGCCTAGCCAGCCGTCCGGCTGGCTCAGTTGATAGCGTGCCTGATTCCCATCTTGAAGGCCTCGCGTTCAATCCCCGCTCAGATTGAAGTTTTCATGGGATACAGCCGACGGTTACCATCTCCCCATGAGCAAGGGGGATGGGTAATGGTCTCTGGTAGACTAAAGAAAGCCAAGCGCTTGTGAATCTTTGAAGGAGGAGATACGGGCGCTATATAAGTAACCAGAAGATTATTATTATTATTATATATATATATTTATATAGACAGTATATTTATATACTGTATATATATATACAGTATATGTTATATGTTATATATATATATATGTGGTATAATCCTGTGTAGCGAGTGGACCTGCACATATATCTCAATAATTTGGTAATGTTTAAATATATTTTTACATTTTACATTCATAAATAGTCCACTAATATATTAGATTAGGTTAGTTTAGGTTTTGGTTAAGTTAGGTTAACGATATTGTTCAATGTTTCTTAGTAAATAGGTATCTGAAAAACAGTTCCTCCCACTACACAGGATCTTACCGCGGCGATTAGCCTAATACTAGGCTAATGGCCTAAGCAGTAACTTAGCTTAGACTCTACAGGAAACAGCTTTTTTTATAGCCGCCCAGGGACTAGCCAATGCCTGAATTCAATAACGGTTGTACGATCCGAAAACTCACTTACGGCTCAATGCTGGCGACCCGGACATAGGGTACCGGTACACAAATATCGAGGGATGGATGTAGATTCCCACCGTACGGTTGTCATGTTTACATAGGGCGATCGCCGCGGTTAACTTCGAGTCTATTTTGACGGCGAATTTTTCGGTTATTTGCCCCCAGCTGGCAATACATATGATGATGACAATATGTCATAGGAGGGTTAGGGTGGGCAAAGCCCCCCCTCTACATATTATTGTGTCCAATGGCATTCAAAATAGACGGGAACATGAATGCAAACGTCCGACGCCTCCCCCACCGCCGCCGCCATGTTTACATTTGTCGATCGCCGTGGTTAAGTTTGCGTGTATTTTGATGGCGATTTTTTTTTTTGGTTATTGCCCCCTGCTGGCAGTATATACGATGATGACAATATGTCATAGGGGGGTGAGGAGGGGCAAAGCCCCCCTTAACATATTATTGTATCCAAAGGCAGTCAAAATAGACGGGAACATGTTGGCAAGCGTCCGACATAGTGTAAGCAAGGCTGGCGGTACGCCCGAACTCTACATTCTACCCAATATCGATAACACAACCCGCGACCATGACAAATTCGTCTGCTGTATAGCTCTTTATGACACACAAAGTAATTATTGAGGCATTAGGCCAATACATGTTAACATGTGCTTAAAACACCATTAGGCATCTACTAAAAAAGGATGATAATTTTTGTATTCATATTCCTACAGTAGGCCTAATGTCGTATCATTCATATGGCAGGCCTAATTATGCTAAGAATAGCCTACCTATGCCAGCCAAAACTTAATGTAGGCTAAGCCATATTGATGCACAAATTTGTGCGGTGAAAACACATACTGTTATAGTCTATTCGCTGTTAGTAGGCAAGAAATCATGACCTCTAACCTCTGTATCTCAAAAAGGGGTAGAGCAAATTGGCTGTAAATTTCCACATCTACACAGGATCTTACCGAGGCAATTAGCCTAATACTAGGCTAATAGCCTAAGCAGTAACTTAGCTTAGACTGTACATTAAACAGCTTTTTTTTATAGCCGCCCAGGGGCTAGCCAAGGCCTGGATTCACTAACGGTCGCACGATCCGAAAACTCCCTTACGCCTCAACGCTGGTGACCCGGACATAGGGTACCGGTACACAAATATCGAGGGATGGATGTAGATTCCGGACGTGCGGTCGTCATGTTTACATAGGGCGATCGCCGCGGTCAACTTCGTGTCTAGTTTGATGGCAAATTTTTTGGTTATTTGCCCCCAGCTGGCAATATATATTATTATGACAATATGTCATGGGAAGGTGAGGGTGGGCAAAGCCCCCCTCAACATATTATTGTGTCCAATGGCATTCAAAATAGACGGGAACATGAATGCAAGTGTCCGACGCCTCACCCACCGCCGTCATGTTTACATTTGTCGATCACCGTGGTTAAGTTTGCGTCTATTTTGATAGCGATTTTTTTTTTTGGTTATTGCCCCCTGCTGGCAATGGGCCTATATATGATGATGACAATATGTCATAGGGGGTTGAGCGGGGGCAAAGCCCCCCCTCAACATATTATTGTATCCAAAGGCAGTCAAAATAGACGGGAACATGATGGCAATTGGCAAGCGTCCAACGTAGTGTAAGCAAGGCTGGCGGTATGCCCAAACTCTACATTCTACCCAATATCGATAACACAACCCGCGACCATGACAAATTCGTCTGCTGTATAGCTCTTTTTGACACACAAAGTAATTATTGAGGCAATAGGCCTATACATATTAACATGTGCTTAAAACACCATTAGGCATCTACTAAAAAAGGAAGATGAATTTTTGTATTCATAGACCTAGGCCTAATGTCGTATCATTCTTATGGCAGGCCTTATTAAGCTAAGAATAGCCTAACTATGCCAGCCAAAACCTAATGTAAGCTAGGCCTAATTGATGCACAAATTTGTGCGGTGAAAACACATACCGGTACTGTTATAGTCTATTCACTGTTAGTAGGCGAGAAACACATACCGGTACTGTTATAGTCTATTATACTGTTAGTAGGCGAGAAACACATACCGGTACTGTTATAGTCTATTCACTGTTAGTAGGCGAGAAACTCATACCGGTACTGTTATAGTCTATTCACTGTTAGTAGGCGAGAAACACATACCGGTACTGTTATAGTCTATTATACTGTTAGTAGGCGAGAAACACATACCGGTACTGTTATAGTCTATTCACTGTTAGTAGGCGAGAAACACATACCGGTACTGTTATAGTCTATTCACTGTTAGTAGGCGAGAAACACATACCGGTACTGTTATAGTCTGTTCACTGTTAGTAGGCGAGAAACACATACCGGTACTATTATAGTCTATTCACTGTTAGTAGGCGAGAAACACATACCGGTACTGTTATAGTCTGTTCACTGTTAGTAGGCGAGAAACACATACCGGTACTGTTATAGTCTATTCACTGTTAGTAGGCTAGAAACACATACCGGTACTGTTATAGTCTATTCACTGTTAGTAGGCGAGAAACACATACCGGTACTGTTATAGTCTATTATACTGTTAGTAGGCGAGAAACACATACCGGTACTGTTATAGTCTATTCACTGTTAGTAGGCGAGAAACACATACCGGTACTGTTATAGTCTATTCACTGTTAGTAGGCGAGAAACACATACCGGTACTGTTATAGTCTATTCACTGTTAGTAGGCGACAAACACATACCGGTACTGTTATAGTCTATTATACTGTTAGTAGGCGAGAAATCATGACCTCTAATCTCTGTATCTCAAAAAGGGGCGTAATTGTTTAATCGAAGTCCTCTTTGTCTAGTTATTAAAAACGTATTCTATGGTGTATTATATGATATATAGAAGCAATAGAACTGTTCAAATGACCTGGGAAGTGTATATTAAACCAAATACAAAACTTTGAATAATGAGGTAAGAGATATGTGTTTTTTATCACTTTTCAACCCAAGACCAGCGGGGTCCGGGGGCAGCAGCCCCCAGGATGCCCAGGTTACCTTAGGTTAGGTTAATGACCAGCTATGTAAATACAGTAGTGAACATTTGGTTTAGTCTGTGCTCAAACATCCATTTTCTTTAGGAGGAGGCCATACACTAAACAATTGCCAAAAGGGGTACCGGTAGTGCAAATTGGCTGTAAATTTCCACATCTACAAAGTGTGGTACCGTCAGTGACGGTACCACACTTTGTTCCACATTCGTCCAGTCACTCATAAAGTACCAATTTCCCACCAAATATATCCAATAAATACATATTATTTGAGGAGAATACTTATAAATACATGTAATGAGGAGCTTACTTACCACACAAACTTTATTTGAAATCAGTCATTATAGCCTAGCCTCTCATCGGCATAATTTAACCGCTTTCGTCCGACAGCGTCGGTAGGCTTGACAAAGCGAGCCCAGTGGTAAAATATTGATTTAAGGCATAGGCCTAAATCACTAGGCTAATAGAAAACAAAGAAAAACAAAATAATACCAAGCACAAAACCTGTGGTGCGATTTGTACATATACATATTAGGCCTATTATACAATCATATTATCCAGCAAATTTAGGCCAAGCAAAAAAATTGGGCAAGAATGTTAAGAGCAGGCGTACCAATATCATTGTTTACACTACGTGTACTGGAGTCGGACCTTTGCCATCATGTTCCCGTCTATTTTGACTGCCTTTGGATACAATAATATGATGAGGGGGGGGGGGGGGGGGGGAAAGCCCCCCCCCCCTCCCACCCCCCCCATGACATATTGTCATCATCATATATATTGCCAGCAGGGGGCAAATTTCCGAAAAAAATCGCCGTCAAAATAGACGCGCACTTAACTACGGCGAACGACAAATGTAAACATTACGGCGGCGATGGACCTTTGCAATCATGTTCCCGTCTATTTTGAATGCCATTGGATACAATAATATGTTGAGGGGGCTTTGCCCCCCCTCACCCCCCCATGACATATTGTCATCATCATATATATTGCCAGCAGGGGGCAAATAACCGAAAAAATCGCCGTAAAAATAGACGCGAAGTTAACCGCGGCGATCGCCCTATGTAAACATGACGACGGTACACCCCTAACTACATCCATCCCAAAAATTGTGAGATAGGCCTAGCCTAAAGGATAACCTATTCATATAGGTTTTAATTTCCGTTAAATAAGTGTTATGCATGAAAAAAGAACACAATATTTTACACCAACTGAACATCGCCATTAATCATTTTTTTTTCTAGTCTTATTAGGCCTAGGCCTATATTTTTCGTGATTGGTATGGATGATGATTTACAGTAAAGGAACGACCGTCTATGGTCATATATCATGTTCAAATAATATGTAGCCTAGGCCTTGCCTAATAGCACTGCCAATAATGCCTTACCCCTCCTGTTTTATTTCCTCCCACCTTATGTCCCCAAGGAGTCAAGGACCCCAACTTTGTTTCTTTCCTCTTCATTTTCTGTACATTCTGCTGACAACAGCTCGATTATTGATATTCAAATTTTAAAATGAAATATTGTTTCCCGAATTTTCTTCTTGGTATTTAGGCTAGGCCTAGCCTATATGTGCAGTTTGCTCAGAATTTTAGCAGCTCAGGCCACAAGCTGCTAACGAAAAAAAAAAAAAAAATCGGGAAGCGGCACAGGTTCAATTACGTATTTTCATTAAATATATATAGGTTTCTATCACAGAGATCAAATCCATACATCATATTTTGATATAGCCTAGCCTACTTTGAATGAGGAGTCTGTCCGAGTCTTTGAGTTTAATAAGATAAGCTTTATGTGTACGATTACATATATAGGCCTAGACGATGGTTTATCATGTTCAAATAATATGTAATAACACTGTTTATGGTTGTATTACATTTAAATAGTGATAGATAGGACTCGGGTGGATGGGACTCGTTAGCCTTGGTCGGCAACTCATCTAGGGGAGACAACCTTATACAAATCCGGGTGGATGGGACTCGTCAGCCTTGGTTGGCAACCGTAAACCTGATACAAATCCGTACTGCTTACCTAAGGGTAAGGCAGGTTAGTGGATGGATTAGCCGAACACCACTGCAGAAAAATAGTGCCAACAAGATACACAGAGGGCCTCGGAGTCGGACGGATCATAAATTGAGTGGTCAATCCTGTAAGTCTTTCACTAAACTGGCTCGAGTTGTCTGTCTCACAGGGAATAGGTCCGCTTGGGGGCATTCCGTGTATGGCCACCCTCGTAAGGGCCCTAAGGGGAGTAAGGCGTCCGGCAATAGATAGATAGATAGATGTCATAATGTCTATATTAATAGGATAAATATTATGTTCCCAAAATTCCGAAAATGTTGACAACTTTGCCAGATACGAAAAAAACCCATTATCATATATTAATGGATTTTACTCATTTGCATAATTTCAAATACTGAGGTAATTAATATAATATTTCCCTATCTGTTTTGTGGTGATATGTGTATGATTTAGTGGTATATTGCTGTCTCTCCAGGATGTTAATACATTGTGGAAGTTAGCTCTGACTTGGTAACTGATTGTAGAGCTTTATGGGCAGGCACAAGTAACCCTGCCATCTTTGTTCACTACACCGCATACAGAAGGTTTCGGTTCAATCATGATTCTTCAAGGTAAACAGCAACTGATAAATTCGACATCATGTTCAAATAATATGTAATAGCACTCTCTATGGTTGTAATAGACACAAATAGTGATAGGTGTCTATTTTATGTAGATAAATGGTATTAAGCCGAATAAACTAAATACCGAAAGTTCACAAGAGTGGATGTTGATACTTTTGCTAGATAAGTTTAAAGTAAAATATACGAGGGAGGAGGGAGGTACAAAGGAAGGGCAGGGTAAGTCACACAGGAAGTTGTCAAAACTTTGAAGGTCTAGAACGTTGTTATTAACCCCTTATTAGCGGGGCCCGACTTAAGTCCGTATAGAGAACACCTGCCCAAAGAGCGGGGCCCGACTTAAGTCTGTGCAATTTTGGAGCAATATTGCCTCTGAGAGAGAGACGAGCAGTGGGCGGATCGTAGGTCGGGCTCTGACCGTTCGCCACGGGTCCCGCGGGCCTACTGACGTTTACTCCACACACATCCACCCTCCCTCCCTCACTACACAGGGTATTATGTCAAGAAATTACCGTATTTTAGGGATTTTTCCTTCGTCTTGCACGATCGTTGCAAGAGAACGCATGGTCGTAGGAGGATGGTTCTGGTGTCATTGGAAAGCTAAATTAATGCCCTTTCAGGGACACATAATTGTATTACACTCTGGCTCTTGTTTATGCATGAAAAAGAGCACGGAAACAAGGCCATTTAGGGTAAAACCACCCGCTTGGCGGGTAGTAGAAATTCCTTACGGGCCCGCTCGTAAGGCGTTAAAGTAAGCATTAAGGTAAGCAAGGAATTGTTAAAAACCTTAGCCAATACTCTGCTATTCACCAAAAATAAATTTGAATTATCATTATTTGGTAGGGTAGGTATGTATAGGTAGGTTGGCTAAATAATTGCTGGAATTCGTAGGGACTCTAACTATTTTGAGAGTTAAATTTTAAAAATGTACCGGTATGGATCTGAATAATTAATCTATACTATTATTAAGCAAAACTAGGGGATGCGGGGAAGCCTATAGACTGAAGACTGAAAACGTTGTGTGGGTACCGTAGTTCACACGGTTTTAAAGTCATTTATGAATAGACAGTTTTCAATGCTGCGGCCAAACTATTCCACCAATTTCTATTCTTTTGGTACCAAAACGTTCGGAATTGCGAGCCTCACACAACTACGCAAACATGGCTTTGATCATCCGTGTAGTTTTCAAGATGTGAAATTTTAAGTGTTTTTGAGTTTTTTTCAAGATTGCCGGAAAAAAAACCCACGTGCAAAAGAAAAACCTTTTCTATAACATTTGTGGAGCATTAGTAGTGGAGTCCATATACCAAAGCCCAATCATTTTCTTTAAGTGGGAGACGGTATTTAAGTTTTATATATTTCGGGAAAACGGCTGCCACGGACCTGTTTGGCCGCCATTTCGGATGTTTAGCGTATCAAAAGTTGACCAATACAAAAACGCACCTTGTGTGAATGTTTGGTCCCGATCTAAAAAGCGGTTCTGGAGTTATTGCGTATAAACCGGCGTGGAAAAATAATTTGGATGAATAAGTAGATTTAATGATTATAATAGGGGTTCCCCGTAGGGTCGAACCCCTAATTATAATACATAAAAAATAGTCTATCTATCTATCTATTACCGGACGCCTTACTCCCCTTACGAGGGTGGCCATACACAGAATGCCCCCAAGCGGACCTATTCCCTGTGAGAGGGACAACCCGAACCAGTTTAGTAAAGGACTTACAGGATTGACCACTCAATTTAGGATCCGTCCGACTCCAAGACCCTCTGTGTATCTTGTTAGCACTATTTGTCTACAGTGGTGTCCGGCTAATCCATCCACTAACCTGCCTTACCCTTAGGTAAGCAGTACAGATTTGTATCAGGTTTACTCCCCTAGACAGGTTGCCAACCAAGGCTGACGAGTCCCATCCACCCGATTTGTATAAGGTTGTCTCCCCTAGATGAGTTGCCGACCAAGGCTAAAGAGTCCCATCCACCCGATTAATAAAAATAGTAATACAACTAATAATAATCATAATAATATAACTAATAAACAAAGAACACATGATAAGCCAATGATTAAAACGCAAAGAAAACGGTAAGCAGGAAAGCGAAAATACCTGCAAGAAAAATTACCTCTAAAGATTAAAAACGGAATGCGGTAGAAAACATGAGACGGGAGGGGAAAAATGGCGAAGGGGAGAGAGAGTTGCTGCTTACAAAGAGAGAGAGAGAGAGAGAGAGAGAGAGAGAGAGAGAGAGAGAGAGAGAGAGAGAGAAATAGCGAAGGGGAGAGATAATTAATTGCTGTTTACAAAAAGAGAGAAACAGTAACGATGATGAAGTGGAGAGAGCGAGAGGAAAATAGCGCAGGGGAGCTAGAGAATTACTGCTTACAAAAATAGAGAGGCAGTAACGATGATGAAATGGAGAGAGAGAGAGAGAGAGAGAGAGAGAGAGAGAGAGAGAGAGAACAGTCACTCATAAAAAATTGTGGACCTCGATTATTTCCAATTATGGATTCGAATTTGGGGATTAAAATTTATTACAAATCAACTGCAAAACTATACTAAATATTTATGTTATATCAAGTTCGATCCAAAAATTAATCCATATAGCTATATTTCAAAAAAAAAAAAAAAAAAAAAAAATATATATATATATATATATATATATATAAAACAAAGGCGGTCCACGAATTTTTATGATAAATGTTTACCTATGGTCCCGTTAAAATATCCTCAAGTAACCTATTAAAAACTGTTCAGGGGACTGGTTAGAACTTGTAGGATGTTTAATTCTATCTATCTATCTATTTATTGCCGGACGCCTTACTCCCCTTACGAGGGTGGCCATACACAGAATGCCCCCAAGCAGACCTATTCCCTGTGAGAGAGACAACCCGAGCCAGTTTAGTGAAGGACTTACAGGATTGACCACTCAATTTAGGATCCGTCCGACTCCGATACGAAGCCCACTCAGTATTTACTGAGAAATAACAGTCTTAAAATGCGCTATGGGTCACCCAGGGTCCCTGCCCTCTCTTTCCCAGGTAATGCATGTTATGTTATGTTATGTTAGGTTAGATTAATCTAATATAATATAATATTTGTACATTTTGGGCAGTGGGCGGGGCCGCGCGTATGTGGCGGCGTACAAACCCTCCCGTAAAACAGCACATTTTAAGACTTTTATTTCTTAGTAAATACTGATTTCCGACCTTCAATTAAACATCCTACAAGTTCTAACCAGTCCCCTGAACAGTTTTTAATAGGTTACTTGAGGATATTTTAACGGGACCATAGGTAATTTTTTACCAACATGGTAAAAAGGTACGATTTTAGTTACTGGACACCTATTTGACAGGTACCACCAAGGATTTAATACATATTTGTTTTCGGTTTCCACGCATCCAACACAAAGCTACTCCTTTCTCTGGTCCGGTAATAGTATTGAAAACGATATAATAACTTTTAAAAGGTGGTTTTCGACGAGAAGGGTGTAGCTTGGTGTTGGATGCGTGGAAACCGAAAACAAATAGGTTATGTATTAAATCGTTGGTGGTACCTGTCAACTAGGTGTCCAGTAACTAAAATCGTACCTATATAAATGAGGAAATAAATACGCCCATTCCCCCTTAAAGCAGTTCAATAATTCATATGCAAATGATGTATAGGCCTATACAATCGCGGACAAAAACACAAACATATTCGAAGCTGTCTTGGGCTGAATCGACTCTCCTTGTTATTGCTTTAGGCTACCTGGTAGAAACATTAGCTTGATTACTGTGGTCGTTATAGAGAGAATTTTGGCCTACTTATATTGAGTAGGGTATAGTATTACACCATAATATACTCACCAGCTCATTAAACCCGCAGTGCTTTAGAAATCTTGGGTAAATCCTGGAACATCGGTGCGGCATCCACCCACTAAGACAGACACGTGCGCACTGATTGCCAGGTGTTGTTTACAGTGGCTCAGTGGCTAGCTAAGTGATCGCGTCGCCCGATTGGAGAATTCGCCACTGGCAATTATTTCATTATTAGTTTAAATAATCTAGAGTACATATATATTGATAATTCACGTTATTTTGGGATAGATATTGGCTGGTTGGGAAATGAAGTTAGATTTGTTTGTCGTAAGATGTGGGTTTATATGCAAGACGCCAAAATGTTCCTACGGCGAACTATCCATCCTGACACTACACTCTGCTCCAAATAGGTAAGACAGAAATCGTGAACTCTAACCTCTGTAACTCAAAAAGGGATAAAGCAAATGAGCTGTAAATGTCCACTGACCCTTCCCAAATGGTAGAAATATTAGCTCAATTACTCTAGACGTATGTGAGTTATAGAGGTTAATGTTTTATTTGGCCTACATATTTGGAACAGGGGGTAAGGCCTCTACTCCGAGTTGCCCGGGAGTCCAGGAAAGGTTTTAGCCATGCTCAATAACAACCTCTCACGCTCTATCCCTATTTTAACCCTTTCAATACCGGTACCGTTTTTTTAACTTTATTCTGGCTTCTATTAGACTATTATATTCAGTTTAAGAAAGGTCCTCCAGCAAATAACAGGCATCCAACTATCTCACTTAACCCTTTTTACTACCACAGATCCTTCTTAGACTGAACACAAACGTCTAAATTTAGCTAGCAAAAGATAAAGAAACGTCGCCGGTACAGAAGGGGTTAAGGGGAGATAGTCGGTTTTTCTGGACACCCTTCTCCCTCATGTTTAGCTCCTCTTTTTCAGATTTTAGACGTCTTAAAACCTCAAAATTAATATGCTAAACATGAGAGAGAAGAGGGTCAATAAGTATCAATCTATCTATCTATTGCCTGACGCCGTGATCCCCGAAGGGGTGGCCACGAACGAACCGCCCCATGCGCCTCTGTCCCCAGTCAGTCGACGCCCCTCCTCCCAACCAGCACCACCAAGGCCATCCATATACTTCCTCACTCCATCCTTCCACCTCTCCTTCGGTCTACCTCTCCCTCTCTGTCCCTCCACCTCGCTCTCGTACACCCTCTTAGTTATTCTCTCGCTTCCCATACGTTCCATATGGCCGAACCATCTCAAATTGTTCCTTTTCACACTTTCCAGCACATCTACCTCCACACCACACCTTCTTCTTACTTCCTCATTCGTCTGTCTATCCCTCCATGTAACTCCGCACGCACTTCTCAAGTAACTCATTTCCACCGCTCTCACTCTTGGTCTGAGTCTCTTCCCGAACGTCCATGCTTCGCTTCCGTAAGGTAGTGTCGGGATTACCACATCATGCAAGGACTTCTTCACTTCCATACTGACCACCCTATTTCTTGTTACTGCTTTCAACTTTCCTACAACCCTCTTCCCCTGTTGCACCCTCTCCCGCACTTCTTCATCCATAGTCCCATCTTTACTCAACACACTGCCCAGATACTTAAAAGAGCTGACGATCTCCATAGCCTGACCGTTCAATTTCACCTCACACTCTGTGACTTCACCCCTTTCGAAGACCACATAATTATGCTAACCTTGCTCTTCCCCGCATTTACCTTCAAATTCCGTTTTTCGCACACTGTTCCAAACTCATTTACCAGACCCTGCAACTCCCATTCATTATCACTCATCAGAACTGTATCATCAGCAAACAGCAGTATAGGTAGCTTCCACTCATTTCCCTCCCTTTTCAACGAGTACTATCCCCTTAGATCAGAATGGAAGAGATGCGGATATTAACAAAAAAGGGAAGGAAGAAGAAAAAAAAACCAAGTGCAAGATGTAAACACAGATTAAAAACAAGGGAAAATGGAAGGAAAGTGTGAATAAAAGAGGAAATGAAAATGCCGAGATAAAAACGCCTCCGAAAAATGGCCTGACATTTTCTCTGATAAATAATAGACAGCGTGATATTTTTAGAAAGGCTTCCTGAGAGAGAGAGAGAGAGAGAGAGAATGTGTGTGTGTGTGTTAGATAGAGAGAGAGAGAGAGTGTGTGTGTGTGTGTGTGTGAGTTAGATAGATAGAGAGCGAGAGAGATGGAGATAGAGTGTGTGTGTGTGAGTTAGTTAGATAGATAGATAGATAGATAGATAGATAAAGAGAGAGAAACAGAGAAAGAGTGTGTGTGAGTTAGATAGATATATAGACAGAGAGAGAGGGTGTGTGTGTGTGAGTTAGGTAGATAGATAGATAGAGAGAGAGTGTGTGTGTGAGTTAGATAGATAGAGTGTGTGTGTGTGAGTTAGATAGATAGATAGATAGAGAGCGAGAGAGATCGAGTGTGAGTTAGATAGATAGAGTGTGTGTGTGTGTGAGTTAGATAGAGAGAGAGAGAGTGTGGGTGTGAGTTAGATAGATAGAGAGAGAGAGTGTGTGTGAGTTACAGACAGAGATACAGACCCCAATAACCAATATGACTTACTGCTGAAACATTGCTTAGCGATTTGTGAAAAATACACCCCTATTAAAAAACAACCCTCAACCACTAAGAAAATTCCCCGTGATCGAAGGATAATAATGAGAAAACGAAGAAGACTACGAGTAAAAATTGCCCATTCTACCAAGGACCACAACCGTACTTTGATGCAGCGGAAAATCTTGACGCTAGAAGAGCAGTTGAAAACCTCTATTGAAAAAGAAATGAAGCTGAGAGAAGAACAGGCAGTATCTGCAATCAAGTCAAACCCTAAATACTTCTTCAAATATGCAAGTAACCGATCAACAATTAAGGCCGCTGTTGGCCCTTTAACAAGTGAGCACGGTAAAATGATTGAAGACCCAACAGAAGTTTGTGAAGCTCTTTGTAAACAGTACGAGAGTGTTTTCAGTACTCCTTTTAAAGATAAGATCATCACAGAACCCAACAACTTTTTCTCCAACAAGATCAAGGACCCATCAATAGAAGATATAGCTTTTACTGAGAATGATATAATAGAAGCAGTTAAAGAAATTTCCACCAATGCTGCAGCTGGCCCTGATGGTTTTCCGGCCATACTACTGAAGAAATGTGCAGAAAAGTTGTGTGTACCTCTCAAAATCCTATACAGATCTTCACTGGATTCCGGGATTGTTCCTGGATTACTGAAGAGAGCTAAGGTAACTCCCGTATTCAAAGGCGGGTCAAGAGGCAAAGCCGAAAACTACCGACCTATTGCCCTCACATCCCATATCATTAAAACTTTTGAGAAAATTATTGTCAAGAATATTACAAACTACCTTGAACAAAACAATAAAATGAATGATAGCCAACACGGATTTCGACAAGGACATGCTTGTCCCAGCTCCTTGCCCATCATGAACAAATTGTTAGTACACTAGAGAATGGCAGCAACATCGATGTAATCTACTTGGACTTCAGTAAGGCCTTCGACAAGGTGGACCACGGAATCCTATTACATAAAGTCCGCAATCTAGGAATAGTAGGTCGCCTTGGAGTATGGATCCATAACTTCCTGAACGAGAGAAAGCAATGTGTTGCTGTGGGTGGTGTCATTTCCCATGACTCAAATGTCTACAGTGGTGTCCCTCAAGGTTCTGTACTGGGGCCACTGCTGTTCCTCATACTCATATCCGACATTGACCATGGTACACTCTACTCAAAAGTCTCGTCTTTTGCCGATGATACCAGAGTAATGAAAGAAACTAAATCAATGGAAGATGTGGACAAATTAAAATCTGACCTTACCAAGCTATATACATGGGCCGAAACAAATAATATGTCTTTCAATAATAACAAATTTGAACTGGTTAGATATGGTACAAACAAAATAGAAGAAGTCCACTATTCGGCACATGATGGCCAAAGAATAAAGTGCAACAACAAAGTGCTAGACCTAGGGGTAACAATCAGTGATGATGCCACCTTCACTACCCATATCCTAACAGTAGTACAAAAGACACGAGCCCAGGTTGGCTGGGTATTGCGTACTTTCAGAACTCGTGAAAGAGAACCTATGTTAACCCTGTATAAGGCCTTGGTAATACCACTCTTGGAATATTGTTGCCAGTTATGGAATCCCTGGAAGTCACGAGAGAAACAAGCATTGGAAGGCATCCAGCGCTCCTTCACTAGTAAAATAGTGTCTGTGAAGGAGGAAGACTACTGGCAAAGACTTAAGTCTCTAAACTTGTACTCTCTAGTACGACGCCGAGAAAGATACTTGATCATTTATACCTGGAAAATTCTCAACAACTTAGCCCCAAACCTGCTGGGAGAGGAAGAAAAGGAGTTGATAGAGATAAAAGAAAACCAATGACTGGGCCGTATGTGTATTATCAGGTCAATTAACTCAAGAGCACTGACAAGAGTTAAGACACTTAAAGAAAATGCCTTCGCTACACGGGGTCCGAAGCTCTACAATGCACTGCCAAAAGAAATAAGAAACCAAAACTACCCATCCGTTGAAAAATTCAAAAAGGACTTGGATGATTTCCTGTCATCACTGCCAGACCAACCACTCCTACCCCACTACTACCTCCGTGCTGCCAGCAACAGCATTCTTGACCAGCTGGCACAGAGGAGGGTAGATGGGATGTACAGTGGTGGCGCCGCAACGGCGTGGACCACGGGGCGCTAACTGACAGCCCTCCACTACAACCACAGGAACCACAGGAGTTAGATAGAGAGAGAGAGTGTGTGTGTGAGTTAGAGAGAGAGAGAGTGTGTGAGTGAGTAAGATAGATAATATAGAGAGTGTGTGTGTGAGTTAGAGAGAGAGAGAGTGTGTGTGTGTGTGAGTTAGATAGAGAGAGAGAGAGAGTGTGCGTGTGAGTTAGATAGATAGATAGAGAGAGAGTGTGTGTTAGATAGAGAGAGAGAGAGTGTGTGTGTGTGTGAGTTAGATATATAGAGAGAGTGTGTGTGTGTGTGTGTTTGAGTTAGATATATAGAGAGTGTGTGTGTGTGAGTTAGATATATAGAGAGAGTGTGTGTGTGTGTGAGATATATATAGAGAGAGTGTGTGTGTGTGAGTTATATATACTGTATAGAGAGAGTGTGTGTGTGTGTTAGATATATAGAGAGAGTGTGAGTTATATATACTGTATAGAGAGAGTGTGTGTGTGTGAGTTATATATACTGTATAGAGAGAGTGTGTGTGTGTGTGTGTTAGATATATAGAGAGAGTGTGAGTGTGTGAGTTATATATACTGTATATAGAGAGTGTGTGTGTGTGTTAGATATATAGAGAGAGTGTGTGTGTGTGAGTTAGATATATAGAGAGAGTGTGTGTGTGTGAGTTATATATACTGTATAGAGAGAGTGTGTGTGTGAGTTAGATATATAGAGAGTGTGTGTGTGTGAGTTAGATAGATAGAGAAAGAGAGCGAGAGTATGTACAAAGGAGTACAAAGGAAATCAAGCAACAACAGGTCTAGTGACCCTTCTAGGCTGCTTGTCCTCCAAAACACTGAGGATCAAGTGTCCAAACAGTGGTTTAGAGTGGGTAAGGGAACATTGGAAAGGGAACTACTGCCCTGGAACTAATGTCCGTGGCAGGATTAGGAAGTTAGTAGGGTACATATGGGTTAGTAACTGAGGGAAGGATAAAATAGTTATTCATTTACAAACGCAGTCAGTCGCGGGTTTGATGCGTGATATTTGTCTAGGCGGAGTTTAAATTAATCAACGGTGCTGCAGTCTATAACGTTTCGGGGAAGCCCATTCCACAAGTTGACAACTCGATTGAAGAAGAAATTCTTAGATTCGTGTGAGTTAAAAGATTTACCAATAATTTGCAACCGTTTCCCCGCGTGTAATTAGATTGGTCGATAGTGAAGTACTTACTACAGTTCATATTGTCGATGCCTTTGATGATTTTGAACACTTGAATTAAGTCACCTCTTAATCTGCGCTGGGTTAAAGGAAATAGATTTAATTCTCTAAGACGCTCTTCGTATGGTTTGTTCTTTAGGCTAGGTATCATTTTGGTAACTCTACGTTGAACTCGTTCTAGCTTGTTTATGTATTTTTTTATGTGTGTGTGTGTGTGTGCTACTCAGTTACTTGTTCGTCAAGGGGAATCCACGCAATGCGAGCTAAGCTCATTATTATCGCGCCTCCTTAACTGGGAATGTATTGCGTGAAATGCATGTTAAGTGTTTTATGTACTGTTGGAATGGCTGTGGATGTGTGTGTAGTCTGTATTTAGCCAATTGGCGACATCGGAAACGAAGGCTTAGGGTGGATCTGTATGGTACCATTCTCACTATAGACAGTACCGTCTCGCCCGAAGGCTTAGGTAGCCATCAGCTTAGGTGAACCATATGATACCCATCTCTCCTTGTACCATTATTGCCAACCCCAGATGGGACGTAACAACGTCGTCCACTTATTCCAGGTACCTATTTACAGCTAGGTGAACTGAGGCTAACACATGAAAGGAGACAAGCCCAATTTGTCTCCGCCCGGCCGGGGATTGAACCCCCGACCCCTCGTGTGTGAGACGAGAGCTCTACCTACTAGGCTACGGGCTGTGTGTGTGTGTGTGTGTGTGTGTGTGTGTGTGTGTGTGTGTGTGAGTTAGATAGATAGAGAGTGTGTGTGTGTGAGTTAAATAGATAGATATATAGAGAGAGTGTGTGTGTGTGAGTTAGAGAGAGAGAGAGAGTGTGTGTGAGTTAGATAGATAAGAGAGCGAGAGAGATCGAGTGTGTGTGTGTGTGTGGGAGTTAGATAGATAGAGAGAGTGTGTGTGTGTGTGTGTGAGTTAGAGAGAGAGAGAGTGTGTGTGAGATAGATAGATAAGAGAGCGAGAAAGATCGAGTGTGTGTGTGGGAGTTAAGATAGATAGAGAGAGAGAGTGTGTGTGTGTGTGTGGGAGTTAGACAGATAGAGAGAGAGAGTGTGTGTGTGTGTGTCTGGGAGTTAGATAGATAGAGAGAGAGAGTGTGTGTGGGAGTTAGATAGATAGAGAGAGAGAGTGTGTGTGTGGGAGTTAGATAGAGAGAGAGAGAGAGAGAGTGTGTGTGTGTGTGTGTGAGATAGTTAGATAGAGAAAGAGAGGGAGAGAGAGAGAGAGAGAGAGAAGGGGGGGGGGATATAGATACACTGACCACACAGACCTTACGATCCCAGCTAGGTGGTCAGGACTTAATTCTAGTAGAGATAGCTAACCCGGGCAGTTTATGAGGAACAGTTACAGTTAAGAGAGGGGTCACCGGCTTTGTTACAGTTAAGAGGGTGTCACCGGCTTTGTTACAGTTAAGAGGGGTCACCGGCTTTGTTACAGTTAAGAGGGGGTCACCGGCTTTGTTACAGTTAAGAGGGGGTCACCGGCTTTGTTACAGTTAAGAGGGGGTCACCGGCTTTGTTACAGTTAAGAGGGGGTCACCGGCTTTGTTACAGTTAAGAGGGTGTCACCGGCTTTGTTACAGTTAAGAGGGGTCACCGGCTTTGTTACAGTTAAGAGGGTTCACCGGCTTTGTTACAGTTAAGAGGGGGTCACCGGCTTTGTTACAGTTAAGAGGGTTCACCGGCTTTGTTACAGTTAAGAGGGGGTCACCGGCTTTGTTACAGTTAAGAGGGGGTCACCGGCTTCGTTACAGTTAAGAGGGAGTCACCGGCTTTGTTACAGTTAAGAGGGGGTCACCGGCTTTGTTACAGTTAAGAGGGGGTCACCGGCTTTGTTACAGTTAAGAGGGGGTCACCGGCTTTGTTACAGTTAAGAGGGAGTCACCGGCTTTGTTACAGTTAAGAGGGGGTCACCGGCTTTGTTACAGTTAAGAGGGGGTCACCGGCTTTGTTACAGTTAAGAGGGGGTCACCGGCTTTGTTACAGTTAAGAGGGGGTCACCGGCTTTGTTACAGTTAAGAGGGGGTCACCGGCTTCGTTACAGTTAAGAGGGAGTCACCGGCTTTGTTACAGTTAAGAGGGGGTCACCGGCTTTGTTACAGTTAAGAGGGGGTCACCGGCTTTGTTACAGTTAAGAGGGGGTCACCGGCTTTGTTACAGTTAAGAGGGGGTCACCGGCTTCGTTACAGTTAAGAGGGAGTCACCGGCTTTGTTACAGTTAAGAGGGGGTCACCGGCTTTGTTACAGTTAAGAGGGGGTCACCGGCTTTGTTACAGTTAAGAGGGGTCACCGGCTTTGTTACAGTTAAGAGGGGGTCACCGGCTTTGTTACAGTTAAGAGGGGGTCACCGGCTTTGTTACAGTTAAGAGGGGGTCACCGGCTTTGTTACAGTTAAGAGGGGTCACCGGCTTTGTTACAGTTAAGAGGGGGTCACCGGCTTTGTTACAGTTAAGAGGGGTCACCGGCTTTGTTACAGTTAAGAGGGGTCACCGGCTTTGTTACAGTTAAGAGGGGGTCACCGGCTTTGTTACAGTTAAGAGGGGGTCACCGGCTTTGTTTTTTATCTTTCTCTCCTTTTATCTCTTTCCCTGACTTGTATCCATTCGGCCCCATTCAGCCAACTGTTTTAAGACGTTTATCCCCATCCAGGTGTCGATATCTTCCTGGCGAGCGAAGCGAGCCAGCATTGTATGGAGAAATCCGGCTTCGCCGGAGAAATTGTTCTATCGACAAATGTACAAATTTAGCTTGCTGTCAAAACAAAATATATATAATATGAATATTGACACCTGGATGGGGGTAAACGTCTTAAAACAGTAGGCTGAATGGGGCCGAATGGATACAAGCCAAAGAGAGAGGGAGAGAAAGCTAACAACAAGCGAGGTGTGGGCTCCCTTCAGCGGGTAGTGCTTGTTGTTGGCCTATGTAGTTATATGAGTAATTTAGTTTGGAGTATCCTCGCTAGACCTCCACCAAACTATACCAAAAAAAAAACCTAGACCCCCTTTCAAGATAAATTTGTGTATTTTTCGGTAGGAACATGGTCTAAATATGGTTAGAATAGCATACAAAGGACGCAATTATTATGTTCGATATATATTATATATAATTAGGATTAAAATCGACACCTAAATGGCACGAAAGGTCTTAAAATTGACAGAAATGGGTTGAAAGTTCTTAAAATCGTCAAAATAATGGGGCAAACGTCTTAAAATTAGAAAAAAACAATGAGGCTAAACATGAGGGAGAAAGGAGTCAAGAAAAAAATCCCTCAAGTGGAAATCTCCCCTTAACTAGGTCAAGTGACGTGTGCCTCCTAAAATTACCCCCCATAATAAGAGAGGTATCCTTATCCTAAATGATGTCCGAAGTATTCTTGACATTGTTATGGTCCCTCCACCAACCGACTTTACTCCTAAACTCAGTTAAGGGGAGGTTTTTAGTTAGTTCCCTAGACCTCCATCAATCTTAAAACTACACCCCCTAGACCCCCTTTCAAGATAAATGTGTACATTTTTCGGTAGAAAAATGTCCAGGCCAAAGGCCGATTCCTCTTAAATTACAGGCTCGCTATCGCTCGCCAGGAAAAAATCGACAGCTTAACCATTACACCACCAAGACGCTCGTATAATTACCGGCATATTTTTCCGTCAAAAGAAATATTGCCAGAAAAATGTTGACCACGGTAAAAATTGCTTATAAAAGGTCTCGTGTGATACCCCTTTACTGGTGACCGGACAACTCAACCAGTAGACCATTTCAACCAGTAGCTCTCAACCAGTTCCAAATCAACCTATATACGGTTAGGTTAGGTTAGGTTAGTACTATATTTTGGCACTGGTTTGATTGGTCTGGGTTGATTTGGCACTGGTTGAGAGCTACTGGTTGAAATGGTCTACTGGTTGAGACTGTTAGGTTAGGTTAGTACTATATGTTGGCACTGGTTTGGTTGATTTGGCACTGGTTGAGAGCTACTGGTTGAAATGGTCTACTGGTTGAGACTGTTAGGTTAGGTTAGTACTATATTTTGGCACTGGTTTGGTTGGTCTGGGTTAATTTGGCACTGGTTGAGAGCTACTGGTTGAAATGGTCTACTGGTTGAGACTGTTAGGTTAGGTTAGTACTATATTTTGGCACTGGTTTGGTTGGTCTGGGTTAATCTGGCACTGGTTGAGAGCTACTGGTTGAAATGGTCTACTGGTTGAGACTGTTAGGTTAGGTTAGTACTATATTTTGGCACTGGTTTGGTTGGTCTGGGTTAATTTGGCACTGGTTGAGAGCTACTGGTTGAAATGGTCTACTGGTTGAGACTGTTAGGTTAGGTTAGGTTAGGTTAGTACTATATTTTGGCACTGGTTTGATTGGTCTGGGTTGATTTGGCACTGGTTGAGAGCTACTGGTTGAAATGGTCTACTGGTTGAGACTGTTAGGTTAGGTTAGGTTAGTACTATATTTTGGCACTGGTTTGGTTGGTCTGGGTTAATTTGGCACTGGTTGAGAGCTACTGGTTGAAATGGTCTACTGGTTGAGACTGTTAGGTTAGGTTAGTACTATATTTTGGCACTGGTTTGGTTGGTCTGGGTTAATTTGGCACTGGTTGAGAGCTACTGGTTGAAATGGTCTACTGGTTGAGACTGTTAGGTTAGGTTAGTACTATATTTTGGCACTGGTTTGGTTGGTCTGGGTTAATTTGGCACTGGTTGAGAGCTACTGGTTGAAATGGTCTACTGGTTGAGACTGTTAGGTTAGGTTAGTACTATATTTTGGCACTGGTTTGATTGGTCTGGGTTGATTTGGCACTGGTTGAGAGCTACTGATTGAAATGGTCTACTGGTTGAGACTGTTAGGTTAGGTTAGTACTATATTTTGGCACTGGTTTGATTGGTCTGGGTTGATTTGGCACTGGTTGAGAGCTACTGGTTGAAATGGTCTACTGGTTGAGACTGTTAGGTTAGGTTAGTACTATATTTTGGCACTGGTTTGATTGGTCTGGGTTGATTTGGCACTGGTTGAGAGCTACTGGTTGAAATGGTCTACTGGTTGAGACTGTTAGGTTAGGTTAGTACTATATTTTGGCACTGGTTTGATTGGTCTGGGTTGATTTGGCACTGGTTGAGAGCTACTGGTTGAAATGGTCTACTGGTTGAGACTGTTAGGTTAGGTTAGGTTAGTACTATATTTTGGCACTGGTTTGATTGGTCTGAGTTGATTTGGCACTGGTTGAGAGCTACTGGTTGAAATGGTTACTGGTTGAGACTGTTAGGTTAGGTTAGGTTAGTACTATATTTTGGCACTGGTTTGATTGGTCTGAGTTGATTTGGCACTGGTTGAGAGCTACTGGTTGAAATGGTCTACTGGTTGAGACTGTTAGGTTAGGTTAGTACTATATTTTGGCACTGGTTTGATTGGTCTGGGTTGATTTGGCACTGGTTGAGAGCTACTGGTTGAAATGGTCTACTGGTTGAGACTGTTAGGTTAGGTTAGGTTAGTACTATATTTTGGCACTGGTTTGGTTGGTCTGGGTTGATTTGGCACTGGTTGAGAGCTACTGGTTGAAATGGTCTACTGGTTGAGACTGTTAGGTTAGGTTAGGTTAGTACTATATTTTGGCACTGGTTTGGTTGGTCTGGGTTGATTTGGTACTGGTTGAGAGCTACTAGTTGAAATGGTCTACTGGTTGAGACTGTTAGGTTAGGTTAGTACTATATATTGAACCTGGTTTGGTTGGTCTGGGTTGATTTGGTACTGGTTGAGAGCTACTGGTTGAAATGGTCTACTGGTTGAGATGTCCTGGATTCCCTTCTACTGATTGACAAGGTAATTCTCTGGGTTGACAATTAAGGGCTGTTGAGGGGGAGGTCGTCGATTTTTATGGTCCCCCTTCTCCCTCAAGTTTAGCATATCGATTCTGAGATTTTAAGACGTTCGGCCCATTAGTTTGGCGATTTTAACACTTTTCGCCACACTTCGTTGTCAAATTTCGTGCCATTTTTCCTGGCGAGCGATAGCGAGCCTGTAATTTTAAGAGGAACCGGCCTTTGGCCGGAACATTTTTCTACCGAAAAATGTACAAATTTATCTTGAAGGGGGTCTAGGGTGGTGTTTTTCTAAGTTTGATGGAGGTTTTGAGAGTAAACTAAAAATAATACATAAATTATACATAAATTATACATATATAGATACATAAATAATACATATAGATACATAAATTATACATATATAGATACATATATAAATACATATATAAATACATATATAAATACATAAATAATACATATATAAATACATATATAAATACATATATAAATACATAAATAATACATATATAGATACATAAATAATACATATATAAATACATATATAAATACATATATAATACATATATAATACATAAATAATACATATATAGATACATAAATAATACATATATAAATACATAAATAATACATATATAAATACATAAATAATACATATATAGATACATAAATAATACATATATAAATACATAAATAAATACATATATAAATACATAATACATATATAAATACATATATAAATACATATATAATACATATATAAATACATATATAAATACATAATACATATATAAATACATAAATAATACATATATAAATACATATATAAATACATATATAATACATATATAGATACATAAATAATACATATATAAATACATATATAAATACATATATAAATACATATATAAATACATAAATTATACATATATAGATACATAAATTATACATATATAGATATATAAATATACATATATAAATACATATATAAACTACATATATAAATACATAAATACATAAATATATAAACTACATATATAAATATATATATAAATACATATATAAATACATATATAGATACATAAATTATACATATATAGATACATAAATTATACATATATAAATACATATATAAATACATATATAAATACATAAATTATACATATATAAATACATAAATTATACATATATAGATACATAAATAATACATATATAGATACATAAATAATACATATATAGATACATAAATAATACATATATAGATACATAAATTATACATATATAGATACATAAATTATACATATAGATACATAAATTATACATATACAGATACATAAATTATACATATATAGTTACATAAATTATACATATATAGATACATAAATTATACATATATAGATACATAAATTATACATATATAGATACATAAATTATACATATATAGATACATAAATTATACATATATAGATACATAAATTATACATATATAGATACATAAATCATACATATATAGATACATAAATTATACATATATAGATACATAAATTATACATATATAGATACATAAATTATACATATATAGATACATAAATTATACATATATAGATACATAAATTAACCAATACAAACAATAAACACAAGTCTCCCCTTAAGGCGGGTGACCTGTTTTTGTTCTGACCTTTTCTATCTTACTCTGGCTTGAATCCATTTGGCCCCATTCAGCCTACTGTTTTAAGACGTTTATCCCCATCCAGGTGTCAATTTCTTACTGGTGAGCGGTAGCGAGCCAGCATATTTTTAATTTTTGTTAGACAGCAGGCTAAATTTGTACATTTTTCGATAGAAAAATGTCTCCGGCGAAGCCGGATTTCTTCATATAATGCTGGCTCGCTATCGCTCGCCAGGAGGAAATCGACACCTAGATGGGGATAAACGTCTTAAAATAGTTGGCTGAATGGGGCCGAATGGATACAAGCCAGAGAAAGAGAAAAGGACAGAAATAACCCAAAGCAGGTCACCCCCCTTAAGCAGGTCACCCGCCTCAAGGTAGACTATGCGAGGTGGTGGAGCTTTGATGCCGCTTGAACTTCCAAGCGGCCACACTAAAATTGCTCGTAAAACAAAATGCCCGAAAAAGGTCTCTCGTGTGATACCCCCCCCCCCCACCCCCTTGTACTGATTGACAAGGTAATTATCTGGTTTGACAAGCGCTGTTTTAAGGGGAGATTTCCACTTGAGGGATTTTTTTCTTGACCCCTTTCTCCCTCATGTTTAGCCCCATTGCATTTGATATTATTAAACGTTCGCCCCGTTAGTTTGGCGATTTTAAGAACTTTCACCCCATTTTAAGACCTTTCGTGCCATTCAGGTGTCGATTTTATCCTGGCGAGCGATAGCGAGCCTGTAACTTAAGAGGAAACGGCCTTCGGCCGGGACATTTTTCTACCGAAAAATGTACAAATTAATCTTGAAAGGGACTCAAGGGGGTGTAATTTTAAGCTTGATGGAGGTCTAGGGAACACACTAAATACCTCCTCTTAAGGGGACACTGACTGCTTTTTTTTGGCCTCTAAATTCATTCATTCATAAATTCTTAGTTTCCTCGCTAAATATACCTCAAATTTAGAAAACATCCCCTAGACTCCCCCTCAAGATGAATTTGTACATTTTTCGATAGAAAAATGTCCCAGCCGAAGGCCAATTCCTCTTAAAATGACAGGCTCGCTATCGCTCGCCAGGGAAAAAATCGACACCTAAATGGCACGATAGGTCTTAAAAGTGATAACGAAATTGGATGAAAGGTCTTAAAATCGCCAAACTAATGGGGCGAATGTCTTGAAATCTCATAAGTAATAGGGCTAAAGATGAGGGAGGAGGGGAACTGTAAAAACCAAGTGTCTCCCCTTAAGTTATGGCACAGGGTCGGTATAATTACCTGGCACCGATACTAATTACTCTTAGCCTAAACTGATGATGATTATAGGCTACTGAGATTTATTACCATACACACAATGCATCAATATACCTGTTCCGGCTCTCTCTCTTTCTCTCTCTCTCTCTCTCTGTCTCCCTCTCTCTCTCTTTTTCTCACACACACACTCACTCACTCACATAGAAACCAAAAAAACACACACAAACATAGTTTCTATCTATTTCTCTCTCCTTGTTTCTTTCTGGGTCGACAGGACTCATTGCCATGGCAGGCAGCCCATCTGAGGGAAGGAAAACCCTGAATAAGAAGCCTTCCTTTATGGATTCAGTGACCTGGGGGGAATGCCAGCTGGTCGGGGCAAAGTGTGTACTCCAGCCCATCTAAAAAAAAACGCAAGCCACTAAAACCAATATTAGAAAGGGGTCCATTGTTCTCGAAAACGACCCTAGCCCAGATTCGGGGGGGGGGGGGTCTCTCTCCCGGCTGTCAGGGGCCAGTGGACCGGGTTCACTAATCTTCTTTGGTTGGCCCGGCCTACTTGACCCCTGTGCTAAGAAGTGTGTTAAGCTCCCTGGCACAACCTTAGATTTTGGGGGATTATTGTGATGGCACAGATGTTACATAACACTGAAGTCCAACCCCAGGATTTAATCTCCATGTGGGTCCCAGGGTGATAACTACAGAGATTGAAGCTTGACATAGTGGCGCTCTCAGAGGTGATTCAACCTGGCAGCGACGAGACCGGTAGTGAAGGCTATACATACTATTAGTATGGCTGTGGCAATGGTGCCCGTCTTAGGAGGGTGGCTGTGACAATCTCTTCTTCTCTAGTTAGGGTGTTACTCCAGTTAATGAGTGTTTAATGCTGGTGAGACTGAAGCACACATCAGGCTTCACATCTCTGATTACAGGGTACGCTCCTACTGAGAGGAGTGATTAAGATGACAGAAATGTTCTATGCTAAACTCGACTCTATTAATTATGGACCAACGCCATGCTTCGGACACTCTCTTGTCTTTGGAGATTATAATGTTGTTACTGGCACTGACAGGGCTGGATACCAGAACTGTGTATGTCCTCATGAACCTGGTAGCAGGAATGTCGATAGTGCTTTCTTCCTGAACTTCACAAGGTCCAGGAAGTCGAGGATTGCATGATCCTGGTTCCACAGACAAAACGTACATCGCTGGAATTAGTATTTCAATGCTGGTAATGCTATGAATGATATTGGCCATATTCCCGTAGACACTCATTGGAGAATCCCTCAGAACTGCAGTGTGTAGAGGAATGCTGAGCTCTTCGGTACTGACTACAGGCTTGTTGTTTCTGGTCTAAGGCTGCACCTCAAAGCCAGGAGAATCTCTATGTTATCCACGATCTTTTCATCTTAAGAAGCTGGAGGAGAAGTGTGCAAGGGAATATGCTACGACTGTCTTAAATCAGTTTGAAGCATTTAGTTCCCTGGAGGACTCTGCGATAGATGTGAGGCACTTACGGCAGCTGTTGAATGTGTTGAAGTTAAACAAGGTCAAGAGGGGCTTTTTATCAGGCACTGATCATTACAGAGGAGAGCCATGCTGCCATACTGACTGGACACTTGAGTCCAGCCCAGAACATTGTCCCATAGAACAAGATTTTGTTAGTGGAGAGATAAGGAGAGGTATGGCAAGGGAATTGCTGAAGAGGTTGAGGGCCATTTATTTACAAATTACCTCTGCCCTGCTTACTGAGCCCTAAAGAAGCTCATGTCTATACCCCTGGTTAACTCAGTTCGAAGGGCATATTGTACAGTCCCTCTGGATGATAATGAGTGTAGGACCTGCTGGGTTGAGTACTTTAAGCAGTTGTACATGGCTGCCACGGGTGAGGCCATGATCCATGGGTTGCATGTGGCCCTATTTGCAGTCTGGCAAACTGGTACCATTCTCCTTGAAAGAAAAAGAGTCATCCCTATCTGGAAAGGGAAAGGGGACCGACAGGACTGCAACAACTACTGTGGTGTTACACTGCTTGGTGTGCCAGGCAAGGTCTTTGCTCATATAATACTGAAATGAATTTGGAGTCACCTGCTAATAGGTCCGAGACCTGAGCATCTGGTTTCACTCCCAGTCAAGCATTGACCAAATCCTGGCACTCTGGGTCCTTGTAGAACGCCAGTTTGAGTTTTGAGAGGGGCTGCTTGCAATCAATGTCTGTCTCGAAAAGGAATTTGACCCAGTGCATCGGGAGACACTGTGGGAACTTCTCCAGCTCTGTGAGATGCCAGCAGTGAATATTGATCTGGTGTCTGGACTTTTTACAGGAACAGAGAGTGCTGTCAAGTGTGATGGGTAAGCCTCCCACTTCTTTCCTGTGAACTTAAGAGAGAGACAGAGATGTGTGCTGGCACCCTCATCTTTCAGCACTTGTATGGACTGGATACTGGGCTGGACAATCAGTCATAGTCAATGAAAAACATTAGTCGGCAATATCAAGATTATTATTATCGTCATTGACCTTGACTTTGCTGATGATGCAGTGATCCTGGCAGAGTTGATAGAAATTTTCACACTAGCTTTGGAGACACTACATGAGGAGTCGAAGCCCCTGGGTCGGAAGGTATCTATGACTAAGACTAAAGTTCAACCTTTTGGTGACGTATTGGGAGAAGCAGTACAGTCTACAAGCATGTGGTGAGAATGAAGAGGTCTTGGATAATTCACTAATCTTTGCAGTGAGATCCATAATAGTTGTGGGTCAGGACATGATGTTGTTTTTTGCCTCGGCCTAGCATACGGTGTTAGGGTTTCTTTCAATAGGAGTATATGGCGACGTCGATACCTGTGCAGAACTAAGTTGCGAATCTTCAAGACGCTGGTGATCCCTGTCTTGTTATATGTTTGCGAGACATAGACACTCAATGATGATTTCGAGAGACGCATCAACTCCTTTGGTACCAAGGGTCTACACAGGTTCATGGGTTTAAGCATATATAAAATCAGCGCCTACTCTCTGAAATTGATTCAAGACATATTGGGTGCATGGTGTGTGAGTGCCAAGTACGGCTATATGAGCACATGGCCCGCCTCCCTAAAGTCAACCCTGTTCATGTGGTGGATTTGATGGGTAACAACCCCGAGTGGAGGAGACCTCGGGGAAGATCACATGACTCATGGTTGAGGAAAGTTGACTATTCATGTCAGGAGCTACTTAGAGTGGGCCGAGTCGCGGCCTGGGAACTCGTGCAGAGAAACCCCCGGGAATGGAGTCAGAGGGTAAGAGCAGCTACACGCCACCGTTGCGTAGGTATTGTTTCTATCTATTTATTCAATTTATTTATTCTCTCTCTCTCTCTCTCTCTCTCTCCTAAAGCGGGCAAGGAAAGGTGGACCAAGGGAATAGAGAGTGATGGAGGGTAACACTGGCTATTGAGAGAGAAAGAGAGAGAGTGAGTGTGAGAGAGAGAGACAGTGAGTGTGTGAGAGAGAGAGAGTTACATAGATACACAGACTACACAGACCTGGCGGTCCCTACTAGGCAGTCCGGACTTAATGCTAAAATAGAATTTGCTACAAAGTGGAAGGCAAGGATAGCAAAGCAGATATATACAGTATATATATATATATATATATATATATATATGGGGAGAGAGAGAGAGAGAGAGAATAGGGGGCTTTACGAGGCTGAAAGAGAGCAAGAGAGAGAAAAGAGGGCTTTGTGTGTGTGTGAGAGAGAGAGAGAGAGAGAGAGAGAGAGAGAGAGAGAGAGAGAGAGAGGAGAAAGAGAAAGAAAGAAAGAGAGATAGAGAGAGAGAGAGTTAAAGAAAGAGTAATGGGGGATGAAACAGGCTATTTTGTGAAAGGAGGAAGCCAAGGAGAAAATCGTTGGATGAAATATGAAGAAGCCCTCACAGTAAAAACACAACACAAATCTGATAGTAATAATAATAATAATAATAATAATAATAATAATAATAATAGAAGAAAAGAAAGAGACAAAACAAAAAAGAAGGCGAAGAAGAAAAGAAAAGGAAAGGAAAGAAGAAGAAGAAGAAAAGAAAAGGAAAAGAAGAAGAAGACGAAGAAGCAAAGAAAAGAAAATGAAAGAAGAGGAAAAAAAAGAAGAAGAAGAAAGAGAGGAAAATAAAGAAAAGAAGAAGATGAAGAAAAGAAAGAAAGAAGGAAAAGAAGAAGAAGAAAGAAAAAGAAAAGAAAAGGAAAAAGAAAGACAAGAAGAAAAGAAAGGAAAGAAGACAAAGAAGAAAAGAAGAAGAAGAAAAGAAAGAAGAAAGAAAAAGAAGAAGAAAGGAAAGGAAAGAAAAGAAAAGGAAAAAGAATAAAGAAGAGGATGAAAAGAAAGAAAAGGAAAGGAAAGAAGAAGAAAAAAGAAGAAGAGGAAAGGAAAAAGAATAAAGAAGAGGATGAAAAGAAAGAAAAGGAAAGGAAAGAAGAAGAAAAAAGAAGAAGAGGAAAGGAAAAAGAATAAAGAAGAGGAAGAAAAAAGAAAGAAAAAAAGAAAAGGAAATTGTAAACAAGAAAAGGAAAAAAGACAGGGAAAAGGAAAACGAAGAATTTGTACATTTTTCGGTAGAAGAATGTCCCGGAAGAAGGTCAGTTCCTCCTAAACTTAAAGGCTCGCTATCGCTCGCCAGGAATAAATCGACACCTAAATGGCACGAAAGGTCCTAATATTATTGACAAAGAAATTGGGGCAAAAGGTCTTAAAATCGACAAAGTCATGGGCCGAACGTCTTAAAATCTCAAAACCAATGTACTACCCCCCCCCCCCTATAAGCCAAACATGCTGACTCTAATATAAATAACTCAAACAGGGCTAGAGAAAATGGGCTGTACAGTCGTCCAAATAAGTGTGATGTCGCGGCACCAAGTATATTTCGATCAATAATAATTGGTGTCATCTGAGCTCTTAATTCATCGTTTCGAGTGAGCTATACAAACATGTCCCTATCTTTACCCACCCTATTCAACATCTGACAGACATTAATACAACACACAGCGAGCAAAACGTAATGACAGCGGAGAGACGACTTATTTGGCCAAATGTACATGTCTAAAGAAATCTACCTTTAAGGGGAGGTTTTTAGTTTGTTCCCTAGACCTCCATCAAACTTAAAATTACACCCCCTTAACCCCCTTTCAAGATATATTTGTACATTTTTTTGGTAGAAAAATATCGCGGCCAAAGGCACGCTATCGCTCGCCAGGAAAGAAATGGCACTTAAATGGCACGAAAGGTCTTAAAATTGACAGAAATGGGGCGAAAGTTCTTAAAATCGCCAAACTAACGGGGTGCACGTCTTAAAATATAAAAAACAATGGGGCTAAATATGAGGGAGAAAGGGGCCAAGAAAAAAAATCCTTAAGTGGAAATCTCCCCTTAACCCTTCCACGCATTTATGACGCAGAGGTTGCCAGATTAGCAATAAGAAATACAGTTCTCTCACTCTTATAATTACCTCTCCAAAATTAGTTTTCTGCCCACAGCTAACTCAAAGACAACTGTAGAGGTTGAAGTAACTAAACTAAAGGTTTCTAAATACCCCTGATGGTAACGAAGGCTTTAAAGTATCCCCAATAGGCTCAACACAGCTAACTCAAAGACAACTGCAGAGGTTGAAGTAACTAAACTAAAGGTTTCTAAATACCCCTGATGGTAACGAAGGCTTTAAAGTATCCCCAATAGGCTCAACACAGCTAACTCAAAGACAACTGCAGAGGTTGAAGTAACTAAACTAAAGGTTTCTAAATACCCCTGACGGTAACAAAGGCTTTAAAGTATCCCCAATAGGCTCAACACAGCTAACTCAAAGACAACTGCAGAGGTTGAAGTAACTAAACTAAAGGTTTCTAAATACCCCTGATGGTAACAAAGGCTTTAAAGTATCCCCAATAGGCTCAACACAGCTAACTCAAATACAACTGCAGAGGTTCAAGTAACTAAACTAAAGGTTTCTAAATACCCCTGATGGTAACAAAGGCTTTAAAGTATCCCTAATAGGCTCAACACAGCTAACTCAAAGACAACTGCAGAGGTTGAAGCAACTAAACTAAAGGTTTCTAAATACCCCTGATGGTAACAAAGGCTTTAAAGTATCCCCAATAGGCTCAACACAGCTAACTCAAAGACAACTGCAGAGGTTGAAGTAACTAAACTAAAGGTTGCTAAATACCCCTGATGGTAACAAAGGCTTTAAAGTATCCCCAATAGGCTCAACACAGCTAACTCAAAGACAACTGCAGAGGTTGAAGTAACTAAACTAAAGGTTTGTAAATACCCCTGATGGTAACAAAGGCTTTAAAGTATCCCCAATAGGCTCAACACAGCTAACTCAAAGACAACTGCAGAGGTTGAAGTAACTAAACTAAAGGTTTCTAAATACCCCTGATGGTAACAAAGGCTTTAAAGTATCCCCAATAGGCTCAACACAGCTAACTCAAAGACAACTGCAGAGGTTGAAGTAACTAAACTAAAGATTTCTAAATACCCCTGATGGTAACAAAGGCTTTAAAGTATCCCCAATAGGCTCAACACAGCTAACTCAAAGACAACTGCAGAGGTTGAAGTAACTAAACTAAAGGTTTCTAAATACCCCTGATGGTAACAAAGGCTTTAAAGTATCCCCAATAGGCTCAACACAGCTAACTCAAAGACAACTGCAGAGGTTGAAGTAACTAAACTAAAGGTTTCTAAATACCCTGATGGTAACAAAGGCTTTAAAGTATCCCCAATAGGCTCAACACAGCTAACTCAAAGACAACTGCAGAGGTTGAAGTAACTAAACTAAAGGTTTCTAAATACCCCTGATGGTAACAAAGGCTTTAAAGTATCCCCAATAGGCTCAACACAGCTAACTCAAAGACAACTGCAGAGGTTGAAGTAACTAAACTAAAGGTTTCTAAATACCCCTGATGGTAACAAAGGCTTTAAAGTATCCCCAATAGGCTCAACACAGCTAACTCAAAGACAACTGCAGAGGTTGAAGTAACTAAACTAAAGGTTTCTAAATACCCCTGATGGTAACAAAGGCTTTAAAGTATCCCCAATAGGCTCAACACAGCTAACTCAAAGACAACTGCAGAGGTTGAAGTAACTAAACTAAAGGTTTCTAAATACCCCTGATGGTAACAAAGGCTTTAAAGTATCCCCAATAGGCTCAACACAGCTAACTCAAAGACAACTGCAGAGGTTGAAGTAACTAAACTAAAGGTTTAT